>JANIJG010002568.1:19824-51575 GCA_024611175.1 Megaceryle torquata
AATAGATCGTAACTGCATAAAGAAAAACAAAGGGGGGGGGGGGGTTGTTTAAAAAAATAAAATAAAAAAATAGTATCCCAAAACTGGAATTTGGAACGACACAGGCTGTTCATACAGAGGGAAAAGAAGGTGAAAACTGGCTGAAAAATTACAGTCAGAGCTTAAAGATTTAAATATCTGTGTGGCTAAATGAGTGTAGGTGCAAACTACTGCAGTTTCTTGGCTTGGCTTCAAAAAGCAGTGAGCTGATGGATGAAAAATCCTAACTGAAAGGATGGCAAAAAGATATAAACAGGCAATAAAAAATAAACCTCAAAGGAAACCAGAGGGGGAATAGTCAAGAAGAAGAAAAGCAGGGAAGGAGGTGGCTTGGGGGTGTGGCTAGAAATGAGTTCAAGGAAGCTAATATAATAGTAGGAATTGCTCTCATGGATCCTTTCTCAGAAATCACGTGCCAAAACAAACAACTGAATATCATTTCTGGGGACAACAAAAAAAAGGAAATGAGTTATCCAGCTCCCACAGTTGAAGAAAAAATAAAATGACCAGCAGAGGAGGCCACTTCCCTCAAGAAAGACATATGCAGGTAGGAAGGAAGAACACCATCCCTAGGAAAGTAACCTACCCAAATCAGCTGAAAGGAACTCCTTTCTAGAAATACAAGGTGGTGAGCTCAAACACTGATGGTCATGGAAAGAAACTGGGTAACATAATCCAGGACACAACTATCACAAAGATATAAGGTATTTTTGTGGAACCTTACCTACAGCTTTAAAAACTTTTCCACCTAGTCAAAATAGCTTGTGGTCTTGCCATGCAGGACATAGTTTAGCAGTGAACACTTATTTCCACTGATTCTCTAGCCCCTTCCTGAATGAGCATTGCCTCATTCCAGTTAAAATGTAAGGTACTGATGATTCCTTTTCACATCCTCAAGCAATTCTATGCTACGCATTGTGCACACCTGTAAAAATCCAAATACACTAAGTAATAGCAGACACAATGGAGCATATGATCTTTTAGCCTCCAGGAAAAAAATAAACCTCCAGACTCCTTCAGTTCAGAATGAGAGTTGAAGCTGCCTCTCCTGGAGCACCATCTGAGGTTGATGCAAAACATGGAAGGATACTCAATACCTATCAAAGAAAATCTGATTTTGAAAGGTACAAATAGCCTCCTCCTAACTCAGTTCAACGTTCAGGCTGCAGCCAATGCTATTTGTGTCCTAGAAGGCTGATACCTGTGATTCCCTCAACAGCCATCCTTAAACAAGGGAATTGCATCATGTAATTACCTGTATCACAAGAAATTGCTCTGAAATAGCATAGTGTTTTAGAAGTAAACTGAATCCTTGTTTAGCCATCCTGAAGGTAAATAATGAAATAAATCGGTCACTTCATTTTGAAATAAAGTTGGCTGAATTTTCTGAAACTCTACAGCAAACAAAAACTTGAAAATAGGGTATTTCCTTAGCTGGACCACTTTATGATACTGATGAATTGATTTTTGTTAGACAAAAATAGCCAATGTGTGAGAAAGAAAGAGCATGAGTGAGACTAACTTCCCCCCCACCCCTTGTTATCCATTTCTACATCTACAACCACTGCAAGCACAGCACCTCCTGTCCCCTCCTATACCTTCCTGTCTCCATACAGGATATCCACCCCAAGGCAGCCTGCTTTCCTAAAACAGTTTCAAGAATCTTGGGTTTCTTTTATCTGCCTATAAAATGCCACTGAGATACACCACAACATCTTTTTGGTACCAGGAAAAGACTTGTGCAGAAACCTACGTTTAAGCAAACTGGGGACTATTCAAGTAAGGCTGAAAGGGAAAGCCCAAAGATGTACATCTAAACCTAAAATTGCTCTGATTCACCTACATGAGGAGCCTCTGTTCCCTCTTGATAAAACAGGGAATAATATATCTATATTTGGTGCTTAAAATTAAGCAGTGTGAGCAACTTGTAGCCATCAAGCCACTTCTCTATATCCAGCAGTTACTCAGTAACTGCTCATCTCTTGCAGAGTTTTCTTTTTACCCAGGGCCACCTTGCCAACCCTCTTCTTAATCTCCTAGAGAAGTCTTGCCAGCCACACTGAGCATGGGCATAGCTGTCTCCAACAGGACCTTGCAGGGCAGGCTTATGTAAGTACCAAGAGCAGCTTCCACACTGGGATAAACTGCAACTAATCACTTAGTGCTCACAGATGGATTACGAGAGTTAAATAGTTAAGGCTTTCATAGCATTTTCAACATATCTATGGTACTACAGCCCTGCACAGAACATTGCAGAAATGCCTTCTCCAATAAAAAGCAATCATGCTGCATGTTTACAAGAAGTCCCCACAAGGCATTTCTCTCATCTTCCTATTTTAATGTATTCAGCATCTCCAGTAACACTGCAAGGCAACAACTCCTTTATCCATTAAAAAAAAAAAAAAAAAAAAAAAAAAAAAAAAAAGCCAAGAGAAAAAACCTTGCTTTGGACATTTGCAGTCATACCTACACCCTCAAAGAGTGACTAATTATCTTCTTTGTATCTAAGGTGAAGTATGCTGGATATGGCTGATGAAAAGCCATTTGTAGAAAGGCTAAAATATGTAAGAGAATCAACCGTATTTTGCCCTGTTCCTATATATTTCAGTAGCAAAAATGCAAGGAAACAATATGATTCAAAGCACATGATTAGTGTATTCTCTTTGTCTGCTTAAAAAGGGGTTTTGATAGATTACCTAAATTCTGTGAGTCTATCAAAAATACAAAGCCTTAAAGTTGTTATCCATTAACCTTGGGGACAGAACAATTAAGAGTGCTGGAAGGAGCAAGAATACAGATTCTGCTTTTCTAGTTTGCTTAACTTCTGAAAATATCTTCTTAATGTCACATCATTTTGCACAAGCAGATATAAAAACATTTGTAAAAATAATCCTTTGTATTAAGATACTAAAAACATATCAATCAGACAATATAAATCATGGCTAGGAGACATCCTTCTGTCATAAAAAAAAAAAAAATTATTCTGACAGTTTCTGAGGATCTTTGATATCAAAGTCTCTTTATAAGACACTGACAGTCATCAAGTGGATGTTTGTCAAAGTACATTTTCCAGATGTCTAAATAAGACTGGTTTACTTTGATGAGTTTTATACCGATAGCTGGAGATAGAACACAGGCGTTGCTTCTATTTGGAGCTCTTTACTTCAATGGTTTACAAATTTGCTTTAATGCTCTGTCTATTTTTGTTGTGTTTTTTGACAATTAATTATTAAAAACATAATAAAATACTGAAATACCTCACTGCATTTTTTAAGGAAAAAAAAAATACAAACTCCTCTGGCTTACGCACTTACTCCAGCAGAAGTAGTAATTGTGAGGTTGGGATGGCAGAAGGTGATCACACCAGAGGACAATCTCCATGGCAAGTAGTAGAGGGTTTGAACATTGTTCCTTTGAAATACAGGGAAGCCCTGGACTGATTTCAATGGGAGGAGGATCAGCCTCTCTGAGAAAGGCTTTGACTGAGCAGATCGGCTGCCTCATTCCCCACAGCCCCACATACAGAGTTGCTGAGGATGGGGGAGACCAGCACACCCGAGCTGACACCTGTTTGCACTTTTTCAGTGCACAGAAGACCACACAGTCCATGGAAGTCCCTCCTGTCTGTCCCCTTGAATCCCATTTGGTCCAGGGCCAAGCTTTGGCCTGTAAGTAATTTTCATTTTTTTTAATCACAGTATATGCTGTGAAAATTAACCTTCTTCTTTTATTTGTTTTTGATGGTTCACAAGTTCCTTTCTTACACAGTTCAAATAAAACACATTTGGTTTAAAACCTAGAAGAAGACATAACTGTACAGCATAAATCTATTTACAAAGGCTCCAAACTGTTATCAATAGTTACATCTCACAAGCTAATCCAAATAGTTTTAAAAAGAGGGTTACTGTGCCCAGCGTTTTTTATAAATATTTTTCTTTGTTTACATAAATGAGGATTTAGAGAATGGAAAAAAAGCAAAGCCATCTCCATGTGGTAACGTTTTTACTCTGTTTTCTCTGTATTTGTAATTTAACTGAGGAGGATAAATTGACTTATTCCTCATTAATAAGCTAGTCAGAAAAACAAAAACAAAAAAACAAAAAGCAGCCTACCACAAACAACAACCAAAAACCAAACCAAAACAAAAACCAAACCAAAACAAAAAAACCCCACAAACCACTAAAAAAACAACCAAACAAACAAACCCCAAACCAAAAACAACACCAAAAACAAAAACAACACACAGCTTGGCTGCTAAGTACAGGCTGAAGCATAAATGACCCTGCAAAATGCCAGAGGAAATTAACCGAGGGAGCAGAGCTGAAACCAAGGGACTGTAAAGAGTTCTCAACGTGTAAGGAGAGCATGAGGGTGGGTGCGTGCTGCTGGGAGCCGCAGCAAGTCCCTGTGGACCTCAGCAGCTCTCACCCACACCAGAGCACCCCTTCTTGTTCAGCAAGCAGGAGGCAAAGTTGGTGTGCATCCTGATGATGCGGCCAGCACCTAATCCATGCTGCACTGCCCAAAGACATGCTTGCAGAACCCTGTACGGATGAGGGATTTTATGTAAACATCATTTCTAAACGGACAAAACAGCAGCCCTATTCTAGGTGAGACACCAAGGGCCTTTAAGACAAGAACCCAGGAGCTGCTGCAGCCTTGGCCCCAGAGCTTCCCCAGTTCCACTGTGCCCAGAGCACAGAGGGAGGCAGTAAAACACACAACTATGGATGTGCGAAGAATAAGGGGGTGCCCATAAAGACAGACATACAACCCCAAATGTTCACATGTAGAGGACTACATTTGCATTTCAAATATTGTGAGATTAGATGGTTTCCCTAAGTGACATATACATCAAAAAGCATTACTAGTAAATCTAGTTGTTTCAAGAATATTCAAGTCCCAGAGAATCATAAAACCTAATTCCAAAGAATTTTTTCTTAAGCAGAAACAGAGAACAACTTTCTTATTCAATCATAGTTAGCTTATGAGACATGAATTTACAAAGTAAAGTAATTTTTTGTGCTTGCCCTGCTGAAGAAACACTTACACTAGGAAATGATGCAGTGTTTAAAGTTACAAAGAAGTATTTTACCTAGAAGAGCTGTAAAGCACAGTGGAAAGGATGTTGTTAAGATCCATTTTTAATCAGATAGAAATCCAACAAAAAAAATTACTCTATTTTAATTTGGCACAGGATCCAGACCGCAGTGTTATCAGTTATCTGTGTCGCCTGGAAGGAACTCTGGGTAAGTCACAGGAAAAAGGTGGGAGCATTGTCGTGGTTTCCTGATGGCCAGAACAGTACAGTATTGTTTTGCCTTGCTTTTTTCCTTTTTTTTTTTTTATTTTTATTTATTTTTTTAAGCAGGGGTTATCACATCATGTCATAATTATTTCTGCAACATCCTCTTTCCATACAAGAGCTGATGCACTATTTATTGACTTTGAAAATGGCATCAATATACACGTACAACTCAGTACTGTTACCTCTAAAAAAACAAAGTCTAATCACTCAGTAATGTTGCTTTTTAAAGATACTTCTGGTAAAACATTTTCTACTATTTCACTAGAATTTCTTTTTGATATAGTTGCTTTTTATCTAAGTAGTATCTTAAAGTACCAACTATACCACATTTTAGTCAAGATGTATGTTATTACCTCAGTTTTACTGAAGCATAGATTTCTATCATTTAACCAGAAAATAGCTGAAGTATTTATCAGTGAATTAAATACCTCCTGTAGAGGTCCAAGCGACAGTATAAAGAGAGTTTTATGGAAATCTGATAGGCGTGTTAGTTTTAAACAATCTCTGATCAGAGACATGGACAGTGTCATACACTAAACCTGAAAAGATACAGAAAAGGAATAGAATCATAGAATCATTAGGGCTGGAAAAGACTCTAGGATCAGAGTCCAACCTTCATCTCAACATCTATCCATCCATTAGACCATAGCCTCAAGTGCTACATCTACTCGATTTTTAAACACCTCCAGGGATGATGACTCCACTACCTCCCTGGGCTGCCTGTTCCAGTGCCTAACCACTCTCTCAGTGAAGAATGTCTTCCTAATATCTAACCTAAACCTCCCCTGGTGCAACTTGAGGCCATTTCCTCTCATTTTATCACTAGCAATTTGGGAGAAGAGACTAAACCAACACCAGCCTCTCTACAACCTCCTTTTAGGTAGTTGTAGAGAGCAAAAAGGTCTCCTCTCAGTCTCCTCTTCTCTAGACTAAACAACCCCAGCTCCCTCAGCCTCTCCTCATAAGGCATGCTTTCCAGACTCCTCACCAGCTTTGTTGCCCTTCTCTGGACTGGCTCCAGCACCTCAGTGTCCTTCTTAATATAGGCAATATAGGAAGTGCATATCACACACATTTATTTTGCGTAGTGTTGGGTTATTTTTCCCACAATTATTTGTAGAGGACGTATAAAAGAAAAAAAATTATGTTAGCACTTTAAGAGACATTCTCTTCTAACAGAATCGATGAATTATTGTCTTGGGTTCAAGTGTCCAGTTGAGCTTTACTTCTTGTTTTGTAGAATCAAAGCATGGGAAGAATCCATGTGATTCAATAGTGTTTCAATATTTTACTGTTGAATTGCAATATATGACAAGGACTGCTGCTCTGAGTAGGGGAGAGATCCAACACTTCAAAAATATAACAGATCTAACATTCGACATATTCCTTTAATGTGTGAAAAACTGCCTCGTTAGTGAGAACAGATTCAATATTTCAGTGCAGTATGAACATTATGGCCAAGATATTTAAATCTCACTGCTGATACTTACATTACTAAATCTGAATTAGACCCTTTATATGAAAGTAGCCTGATTTCAAAACAAAACAAAACAACCCACACAAAACCCCTGCAACAGAACACTAATAAAACCAATTAACATGATCCAGAGGGGGCCTAGAGGAGAAGGGTAAAAGCCAAGAGTCATGTAGAGCAACAGATCTCCATCCCCGACCAATGGGCTGAAGACTTCAGTAGGGATGCCTGAGAGTGACCACTGGGATAACATTTCTATAAAACCATTTCCTCCTGCTTTTTCTTTGGCATTCTGGATTGCTTAATGAAAGATCATGGCAGGATTACATGGGTAATACTATGTCATCTCCCCCATGCTCTCTCATTTGTAGGGAGGGTAACAACAAAATCAAAGTTTGAATGAAGTATGTCCTTACTGTATGTGTTTTTATATAATATACGTAATATGCATTTGGGGATATATTATATACAGTTAGTATACATATAATTAGACTTTAAAAAATCAGTTATGGTCCTGAAATGTCAGACTTAATATTACATAGAAACATAGAAATGTCTGGGTTGGAAGGGACCTCTAGAGGTCATCTAGTCCAACCCCCATGCTGAGAGCAGGGACATCCTCAATATTAAGAGTGAAAAATAAGGCCATGGGAGAAACAAGGTTATCATGTATATTTATTATTTCTCCAAGTGCCAAAGCAGTGTGCTTTTTATGTAATGGATTGTTAACTCTTCATAAGGATGTTTTCTTATTTTTTGTCAGCTAACCTCTGTTCATCACAGTTCTAGGGAACCTTCACCTTAGAGAGCCTTTACAGCAGAAGTGCCTGTAAGAAATGTCATGAGGAACCCTGTTTTCGATCCCAGTTCTCTAAACACAGGCCATTCTTGCTACATTACCTGGGGTTCAGACCCCCATTGATGAGTTACCACTATCTATTGTGTGTCTGCACATCAGTCAGACAGTACCTGACTGGGTGCACACTGTCAGCCTGCTGCCAATTCAAGGTAAGGTACATTATGGAAACTGCTAACCCATAGCATTCAAGATGATGCATTTTATTGCATGTTGTGCAGGTTAGGAATGTGCAGGGTCAGTTGTGAGCTTGCCTAAGCTTTCTGTCTGCTAAAATTGCCATTCAGTCCTACAGTAGGAAGCTGAATTCAAAATGCTTCCGCATGGCAGGTGTTTTTCTTGTTTCAGTCGGTCAGCTATGTCTTCTCTATTTAATCATACAAACACAGCATCAGCTTTTGTTGTCTCTGTTGACAGAGACTAAAACAAGTGTGTTTAATAGCCATACACCCAGAATTTTCCTCAGCTCTTTGTATATTTTAGGAGACTAATTTTCAAACTAACAAAACATTATTCATTGCCCTGGGCTAGCAGGAACGTTTTTGCTGCTTATTCCCCATATCCCAATGAATAGGTGGTGTTCCACCTGGAAAATGCTGAGTGATGATTAGTGACCAGGATACTTTAATATTTATGGAGATTAAGATAGCTCTCAAGAGAAGAAAGTCCTGTAGGAATGGATTGTAGGAACAGCCCATGACAGGGCAAATGCTTAAGCTGGATCATGCCCAAGAAAAAAAGCTTGGACTAATATTTTTGTGTAGTGTTATTTTAAATACACACGCTAATAAGTACAATAGACTGTAGAAAACATGTGTGCATGTGTGAAGAAATTATATTTATTATCTGAGTTAGCTTCAGGCTGAACTCAATTCTGTGAACGTAAATAAACATTTGCTGAAATTGCTAAAGCATGAGAGCTATTTTCTGGATCATCCTCCTGAAATATTAAGCAAAAGCTAATATGTAGATTGGAAGAAAAATATGTCTAGATTATGTTATGCAGTGTATCAAGTAACTGCCTGTAACTGAGTCATGTTAAGTTCTTGGTACTTGTATTGTTGGTCTCCAAGGCCAAAAGGATCAAGACTGTGCCTCAGTCAACAAGTAACACTGTTTTCCACCATGTGAAAGTGGAGTGGTCAGGAGATACTGCTTTTTTTTTGCTATCAGTAATTTTGTCCAAAATACTGGGCAGGTTAGTCTGCACTCCTGTAAGAATTCTCTGCTATCACAGCCACGCACATATTTCTATACAAAGATAAATCGATCTCGAGCTGTATAAATCAGCTTTCTATTTCTTTCATACTACCACTTAGAGTTACAGAGGTGGAGAAGGGCTGGCTTTAAAAGACTCCACTCCCAGAGGTATCTCATCTGCACCAAAGAGTTTCAGCTTTGAACAGTGCAGAGTTCAATGGAAAATGCAGAAAATACAACCAAAGTTTGGGTATGTGGAAACTGTTTAAAGAGTTGTAATAACATAAATTAAACTATTACAAATGATTGTCAAATAAAGGGGTTTGCCAGCCAACCAGGCTGTTATGGTCATTGAGGGGAGACTATCACAGGGAGTGATGTGGAAATATTTTACTCTGAAATTCTGGCTACAGTTTATGGAAGAACAAATATATGAACCAAATCCAAAGCCAAAAGGAAAAAAGAAGAAGGAAGTTGAGTCTAGGTAGCAAAACTGAGACAGAAGATGCAGAATAGTGAAAATCTCAGCAAAGGTGAGAGATGACACCACTGCATGAGCAGCTACAAGAAGGAAGGCTTTTCATTCTCTCTAACCTTTAGAAGCCCAATAAGTGGTGGATACCTATATTTTTACATCTCTCTTGATATTGAATTAAACATTTTTTACAGTCTGAATCAAAAGCTCTGAATTGCAAGACGAAGGACATTATAGGAGATATTCTGACTGCTGCACTCATAGTACAGGTGAATAACTGTGCAAGTTCCCAGGATCTAATTCCTGGTCAGTCTATCAAAGCTGTTCTTTGTGAAAGTTGTTCTCTTTCCCATGAGAATTCAAGGAAATTCAAACTCTAGCAGAACATAAGAGGAACGCAAAAGCCCTTGACCATCCTCTTTTCCTTTCCAGAACTCCTAAAACTTGTAATTTTGAAGCATTTTTAAAGCCAAAGCAGTGCCAACAATATCCAATTTGGAAACCACTGTGTAGTCGAGGGGAAAAGGAAATGAAATACGGAAAGGGAAGGGGATGTAGAAAGACAACATGGGTTAAGTAACAGACCTATCAATCACCAGCTAGCACTGGGGCATCCTGTGCCTTGACAGCTACTAAGGACATCAGATTTGTGAACCAAAGATGAGAGAAACTAAGGAAGGACTGAAAAATAAATAAATAAATAAATAAATAAATAAATAAGGGGGAAAAAGACCTTTCAAAGGTCAGGCACCTTCCCTCCAAAAAGAAATAAGGTAGAACTGGAATAATCCCTTCCTACAAAAACTGAGAAAGCAAAGGGCCAGACATGGCTAGACATCAAGCAGCATATGCTAGTAAATTGGTTATGCATGAGGGAGTCTCAAAATCTAACACAATTCTCAGGTTTAACCTGATAGCAAATTTTGGCCCTTTGTATTTTTACCTCTTTGCTGTTCTTCTAACAACATGCCCATAGTTCTGGTAGCAATACATACTGTAAATGCTCACTGCATTAAGAATCTTGCAGAATTACTGACCAGAGTGGAAATGTCATGGCTAGTGCTGCATTGTGACAGTTAGTTGTGCTAATCTTGATTGCCATTGTCTTCTCAAAGAAGAAATGCAAACCCTCTGCATTTCATACACTCTGAAAAGCCTAAAAAAAATGATTGAGGATGATCTGGCCATGTGACCAACACATCTGACAAGTTCAAACCAATGTTGTATCCTGCCTTAATGAGGCAAATCCACCCTGAGCACTGCAGTCCTCTCAGCACCACCCTGTCTTTCCTCTGCTATTTCCCTTCTGCCATCAAGCCCATCTCAGGGAAGTAAAGAATGAAATCTCTCAGAAATCTAATGCAAAAGGTACATGGACACTGCTAAAATCTTTTTGAGCTAAATAAATAAAACCTTCAGTCAGAAGCATAGTCTCAGTGGTAGATATTTAATTTTTTTTTTTCCAAAAAATATTTTCAGTCATTATCTGGCAGCATGACCTGCTACTAGAAGGACTCTGCTAAAGCCACTGCCTTTGGGAGAAGTTACTAGACAGCACCAAACGTTTTACAGCAAAAGCTGGGGCCTGCCCCCAGCTGTATGACCTCCATCATGCACACTTGCCCATACAGTTAAGTGTATGACCCACTCTCCACTGGTTTGTGCGAGAGAACTAACTCCCCTTCCTTGGGGAAGCTACTGGGTTTTTCACGTTTCTCTGCACTATAGACCATTCCTATGGGGCTTTGTAAGAGAAAAATATATAACCTCTTGGTACAGCAATAAATACTTCACAGCAGATCTAACTTTAGCCTTTTAAAGCTCCTCTATCTGATCATGTCATCCAGCCTCTTCCTTAACAGTCTGATTCATGCAACATCTCACCTCTTCTGAGCCTCACTTCTGCAGCTATCCACTTAGAGCCTTCCTTTCCTCTTTTGAGTTATGCCAATGGCCAGGAAGGGAAGCTGGCAAGCAAGTGTGCAAGCACCACAAAGCAGGAAGAAAGCAACAATGGGTATAAAATCCACCCATCCAGTTAAGTTACAAAACCACCATGCTGGCTTCCTGACCCCATTTAGTTCCCTTATGAGGAAAGGGCAAACTAACTGTTTCCATCCCTGGCACGGAAGGAAGAGAGAGATATCATTGTTGTTCTGACACTTGGGAAGTGCTCAGATACAATGGCAATGAGCATTAATACAAGAACCTAGACAGGCAGATTAGGATATTCTCCCAAAATTGTTTTACTGTAAGAGAGAGATATGCCAGCTCATCAACGAGCTCTTGTCAGGGCACCAAAATAGTTGGATAGCCTGAAGGAAGAAGCATGTAATTCATATGTTAAAGATTCACTGATAGTCTTGAGAGCTCCACTCCTTTCATTCATCCAGCTTGATGCTTATTTTTGCTGATCCCCGCTGAAACAATGAATTGCTGTGTGAATGTAGAGGCATAGAAAAGGGGAAGTCTTCTAAAAGCTCAAGTACAATAAAAACTATAGCAAAAGTTATCTTTGCTGCAGCAATCTGTGCTGAAAAACCCCATGCAGGCATAGGACTTACAATGACGTCAGGTACCAAAAGAGACCTGTGTGTGGGTGCTGAGCTTCTCAATGGTACATCACTTCATAGGTGAAGGCCTATGAGAACATAACACGTTACCTCATCCCAAACGGGTATTTCCAAAAATTTTATGCAGAAGACAATTTTTGAGGTCTAGATTTTCTATCTAGTGTAACCTTCTAAATGGGAGCAAGACGGAGGATGGATAGAAGAAAACCAGAAGAATTTACCCACTTCCTTCATACACTGAGGACATCAGTTTTGCTTATAATTTTATGCGATGTAGAAGGCTTACATGCTTATGCTAGCTTGTGACACCTGAAAAAAACTAAACTGCAAAACCTTTTCTGACATGCCAGTCTGTGAGAGCACTGATATGTGAGAAAATATTCGATGTATGGATGCTCTTTCTGGGTTTCTATGCAGATCTCTCACTGTCTTTGAGAATTTACACAAATAATGTCTGGCAGTTCAACTCAGGTACCCAGGCCTCCTTTGCCTTTCATTTATTGTGGGGTTTTTTTGTTTGGTTGGTTTTTTTGGAGTGGAAGTGACAGTGATCTTTGTAAGGTTTTATTTAGTATTTTTATCAATTTGCTTGGAAGCTACAGTCACAGCTAATGAACTTTAATGGATCTCTGTTGAGGTTTCCGAGGCTGCATATTAGGACACAAGCAAAGGACAATGAATCAGTTTGTTTGTGATCCAGATATTACACAATGGAGTTAGTGTTTAACAATGCATCTTTTTTTTTTTTTTTTTTATGCAGACCCCTACAAATTTTAAACAGAAGATATGCCTATCCCCCTAAGGCAAGAAAAGGCTGACAAGAAGGAGTTTACTCTTCCTGTTACCTTTTATGAAGGTAACTTATAAGTAGACCTTCAGGTCAACCAGTCCCAGAAAATATATCCCAGAAATCTACCACAAACTGATTTAAAGAAAAAAAAAAAAAAATTCACTACCAGGTAGAAAACATTATATAAATTAGAACACTATGTCTTCTATTTATAGTGCTACTGGCAAAGAATTTGGATTCTTGACTTTTTTAATTTTTACATAGCCAACAGTATTATTTTTATCTAAAATTTCAAATAGTAATTTTAGATAAATTCAGATGGGAAATGTGGATGGAAAAGTAACAACAGAACTTTCTAGGGTTTTGGTTTTGTGCATTTTCAAGTGCTCTACACTCTCCTAAGTGATACTGGATTCAACTACGAGAAATTCACAGGACCTAAACCTGTGCTACTTTTTATAGAATATGCATTCGGTTGCTCCTTTTGGCAATATTCTCCTGTTGAGAACACACTGACTGTTCTATTTCAGTAAGTAGAATTGCCACTTTTTGGCTGCAGACCATCCTAGATTTTTACAACATTTTGCTTACTTTCATACATACATTATTTTCTTACATACTGGAGGGGGCAGAGGAGGATCCTGCAATATCTTCTCCTTTTGCAGCTATTTACAGCTATAAGATATCAGATATATTTGGAATCTGTCCTTCTCTCTGGATTAAAGCTCATGGAAATGGTCAAGTAACATATTTCAAGTCATGTATGAGTTTTGGCTTTGTATAAACATGATGGTCACACAGGCCAGTTGTACACACTCATCCCTAAATTATGTTCTCAAAAAAACAAAGAGTTCATCATCATCCATTTTTCATCACCAGATGACCCTTCTTAACCTGTCTGTTAAGTCTGGAGGAAGGTTCTTCTATGAACAGAAAAATTACTTAAAGCAAACCTTAGCATTAGAAAGAGAGCATCAAAGATGACTAATCTGAATAGCATCTATCAACTACCTTTACTTACTGCCTAAGAGCCTCCAGGCTGTTCTAAAACCAAAACTGTTACTTTGCCAATATTTTCCTTGCTCTGCTAGCTGGTCCACAAGTATTATTCAGTTTGAATCTGTTTTTTCATGGTGTTCCCAGGAACAGAGTATGAGAGTTTATGCCAATTTCTGCTTTTCTGATCTCTCCTTCCAGGCAGGCTGGCCAAGCAACGCAGAAGAGATGGCACTGTGTCTCCATGTTTGTACCCACATGACCAGAACAATTAATGCCAGCTTTAGGGTCCACTTTGGTTCTCAGAGCTTTGCTGGCATTCCTGTAAGTGAAATGACTCTGACTAGTTCATACAGCTATCACTTATGATGCCTAAAGAAAAGAGAGAAAAAAAAAAGAAAAGAGAGAAAAAAAAGAAAATAGAAAAAAATAAAAGAGAGAAAAAATAAAAGAGAGGGGGGGGGAAAGAAAAGAGAAAAAAGAAAAGAGAAAAAAGAGAAAAAAGAAAAGAGAAAAAAGAAAAGAGAAAAAAGAAAGAAATTTCACGGCTATTTTATCATTTTATCTTTGTTCACAGTTTGCAACTAGAAGTCTAGATTGCTTGCTTACTATAAAAGCAAACAGACAGTTGAGTAAATATTTTGAGGTTTCCATACTGGAATGCATAACCTCCTTTTTATCGGCGCATATTATTGATTAACAAGTGGCACCAGTTGTGTGGACATAGATATTAGCTACTGGGGAAGCATTTAGTCTTGATGGCATTATCTTTTTTTTTCCCTTTCTCCTATATATATTTTTTTTTCCTTCCCAGTTAAGCAGCTTTTCTCCTCTGAAGATCACTAGATCACCAGATAGCAATCCACTCATAAGCACAGTCAAAAGATGCCCTAGATAAAAGATTTGGGTTATGATTCACAATGTGTGCAATGGATGTACTACTACTCAGGACATTCTTGACTGATACCACTGTACTGCATATATAATTGCAACATGGTCACACAATGAATATGATGATTTTCAGAATAATACTGAAGCTTCTTGTTTTTCTATCATTAAAAAAAAAAAAAAACTACAACAAAATGAACATCAAAGTTGGAAAACACAGAATTGAGTATTGCTCCAGAAAAACCTAAGAAATAATCCAGAGAAGTGCAATATTCATTCCTGAACTTCACTAGCAAAAAATGTAGCACCATATTATTAACAATCTTTCCAGGGCCAGAGGACAAGAGTTAGGTCAGAGCAAATGGCAAATGGCCCAAATGTATTTTTAACAGCTAAACCAGAAAACAGGTGAGATTTGAACAAATTAATCTTCTGGTCATGGCCAGACTGCCTACAGTGGTCTTGTCTATTAAACTTTAATATGATTTGTGGTAGATCACAGGAAGTTACAGGTACTAATTCTGTCAGCCTGGCACACAAGCCAGAAGTTTCAGAATGGACTGGATCAACTGCTAGGTCTGTCCCACATTCCTCCAGAAAAATCTGCACTCACAGGAAGGGCAGTAAGCAGGTAAATATTTATTATTTCATTTGCATATGCACCTGGTTTGCTAGTTCAACACAGGGGAAGAAATGTAAAGGTGACATTTCAGCCAGGTGCTCTGAGTGAGGGTTAATCTAACTTTGCATACTGGTCAAAGAATTTATTAAAATATAGTACAAAATATGTCATTATTAAAGTGTTCATTGGGTCTGGACTAGACCTGCAAGAATTGTGGAAGGGAAAGAAGTCTTTTGATAGACCTTATAGATCTAGACTGTAAAGCACTAATTAGGTAAGAGAAAATCTATATCTTTAAATTAAAGATTGTAAGTATCATTCTGGACTTTCTTTTCCATTCCAAAAGAAAAAGAAAGGTAAAAAAAATCAAAACAAAACAAAACAAACCCCAACAAAACACAAAAAACAAACCAACACACACACACACAAAAAGCCAACACAACAACAAAACACAAAAAAAACCCCAAAACCCACAAAACACCAAACCTCTTTGCTCTGCAAATGAGTTCTTATAAATCTAGAATCATTTCAAGTGGTTCTGTAAATCACCTTGGGATGACATGCTATAGCAATAACCAGAAACAAAGGGAATGTCACAGAGACAGAAAAGTCACTACAGTCTTTTCCTTAACTCATGATCAGAATTTTAACAAGGAGATTTTACAGTTCCTTAGTACCCCTTTCTAGATCACAGACAGCTGAGTCAGGTCTGTGGTACTGTTTTTCAGGGTTTTTCATCAAAAAATGTCAACAGTCCAAGGGGAGGTTAATGTTATATTTTGACAGTTGCAAGTACAATCTCAAGATCAAAAATTTTTAAACTGGACTAATCACAAAAGTTAATGATTTCCTCAAATTTTCCTTGAAACACACCTCAAGAATACACAGATCACTGGTCCTCTCCCTTTTAAAATCAACAGGCATCACAGTATGGTTAGCTACATACAAGAAAAAAAAAAAAAAAAAACCCAACCAAACCTTCAAGGATGGTTTAAACAGCAAAAGTGTGATGCAAACAGAAAAATTTAGGTCTTAATAGAGGCTATGCTTTGTTACACAGCATTCAGTAGACTGAGGAGTAGTAGCACGATAATCGTTAAACTATTACTTGAAATATTAATCATATTTAATGTATTAAACATTAGGCCATGACTGAAAAACTATTACAAATACTGATATTTAAAAGAGTTCACGTTTGTAGGAATTGCATCTGAGAGAAGTAATGTCAATAAAATCCTAGACACCAACAAATTTATGTATACCTAAGTAAATATTACCAATTATTACACACCAGATTAGGTATAGTAAAGATGGTAACAGAAATACTTAAAGAGAGTGATTCTAAAATGTGAAATTACAATGTGAGTATGACAGGTATATAAAATTATGTAAAATTTGGTACCTGATTTCAGAACTCAAATCAACCAAAGCCAACTAATGAAAAGTGAAAATATTCAGCTCTGAAAATACACCAACTGTTCAGATCTGTAATCTCTATTATTTTATGCTTTTATATTGTATCTATTTCATTAGCTGTATTCCAGTAAATTAAGTTTTGATTTTCAAAATCTTTGCAGTGGTTTTTGATTTTTGTGAGTTCTTTCAGACTCCCTGTAGAAGCTTTAAAATTTAACCATCTCCTGTTCCAAAATTAAAGAGAAGCTAGCCTAATTAATTTTGGTAATTGATTATAATTGATGAATTAGTTACCATAACACTGGTGGTGATCTTGGCTCTAAAGATTACTCAAAAACTGAACACAAATCATGAATGATAGATAGGCTTTTCTAAGACATTTGTTCTATTTTATTGTTTTCCTGTTGTGAACCACTGCACTTAAAATATGCAAGATGCTTAATGGAAGAACAACTTTACAGTTAAAGATATGACAGGACTGAAGAGCAAGTTGAGATGTATTCTGTGAGGATTTAATGCGTGTTCCCAGCATGAGAAACAACTTGGGGACACAACATGATGGAGGAGAGAATAGGGTACCAAAGGAGAGGAGAAGCAAGAAAACTTGCAAAAACTCAGATGCACTAACTGAAGGAATCATTTGGAGGAACTTCAAAGCAATCTATGAGACTCTGCAGACATCACCATCTGCCACATACTTCTAAAGATTTGAGCTCTCAAGGGGCTACTTCCCGCAAGACATGAACATCTTCACAGAAGAGATTAGAGATACATCATGAACTATCTCATCCTGACCATTTATCATGATAAACCTGCCAAGTGCATTAAATTTGCATAAAAGGATGTGGTCGCCTTTAATAAGATACCTGTTTCTCAATTTCTCAGTGACAAAAAGTGAAACACATTTAGTAAAAGTGTTGTGACTGCTCGTTAAGTGAACAGTCTTCCACAGAATTGCCACACTACAACCTAGATCCAAGTTTTTGCAAATGTGCTTTTTCATTCACAGCATAAGTTTAGGCTGTCAGCTATTACAACATTGTGCACCTCTCTAAATGAATGAGAAATGCCAATTCAAACTTGTAAAAAAAAAAAAAAACAAACTTATTTCACAATGTCACTTAAAAGGAAAACCCCACAGCACTGGTATTTTGAATCATTATTAGTGGTGGAATCATCTGTGTTCATTGCAGTTCCAGTAACAGCAATGGAGGTTCTGGGTGAAAACTAAATTCACTTTTCTTTTGGCTTTTTTTTGCCAACATGTCTAATGTTTTCATGTGTGCTTTGTGACACTACCCAGAGGGAAATCCTGATGGATATTCAAATCTTTGTAATCTAGTGAACACTTGTTGATAATATATTCACTTTTCACTGAGTTATTACTTCAGTATAGGTTTTTATTTAGATACATGCTAAGCAAGTATTAAATGTAGCTCATCAAGGTAACAGAAGTTAACTAAGTCAACTGTCTTCGCTACACGATATTATCCAGTCTTGAACTTTCATGTCAGGTCACAATGAATTTCAAAATGTCCTTTTAAAGACACTGTATGCTACATCAGCAAATCCTTCTGCTTTTATTGTTTTCTTCAGGTTAGTAGTGTCTATAAAAGTCATATTTAAACATTTGTTCTGTTCATGGTCATTCAGACATATCTGCTGGTAAATCAGTTCTGAAAACCTTTCCTTTCCTAAAGTCAACTTTCACCACTTACTGTAGTATTCTCCTATTTCCTTGAATCCAAAAGTAAAGAATGGAAAAATCTAGTAAAACTCACTATGGGAAGCATACTTTGAATACACCAATTATCTGTAAGTGTGCATCCTTTTTCCTTCTTCTTACTCAAAAATGACATGGTTCCCATTTAATTATTTCCAGATAAAATCAGCAAGCCATAGACAAAATCCCAAATGTATTTTACAAGTGGGTTTCCATGGGATGGAAGGGACTTGGCCTCAGCTGAAGGCCTGCTACCTGGTAATGAGCTCCTCTTGCCACCAGCCACTATAAATGGGATTTACAATCTTCCTCCAAAATGCCTGTAATACTCCAGGTTAATATATGAGATCTCACCCCCTCTAGTGACTGGTCCCAGGGAGAGTAGGATACAGTTACTTACTGATTGTTAACTCGAACCATTCCTTCAGCTTTTGCTTTTGATGCTGAGAATCCCAGGTGCTGTGCGTGCTACTGACCCAGATGTCTGCATGCCAGCATAGCTGCCATACTGCATGCGCTTTGCTGGAGGCTTCTACAGCAGGAACCCTTTCAGTGTCTCCTCCTTCCCCAAGGGCCATCTACAAGTACTTGATTAATGAGACCAGCCTACATGATTCTTTAGTTTAGAAATTAAATGTATTGGCTGAAAGAGGAGCAAGGCAGAGAAGTGTATTTAGAAAGTGGCTACAAGAGCCCGCAGTCTGGAAAATTTAGGCCTTGACACAATAGTTGCCTCATTCAGACATGGCTGTTCCCTTCCAGGCATGGGGCTGCCTTGCAGAAAACCTGACAGCACACCAGCTCAGTCCTTTCCTTAACCAACCTCTGAAAAAGCCCAGTAGCACCATTGCCTATTGCCCAAATGTCTGTCTTTAACAATATATTTACCATCTGCCTGGTATTATGGTGACAGAAGACCTCAGAGGCTTTAACCCCCTTGTCATGTGCCCCACTTTCTCCACAGGCTCCCGAGGAGAGAGCTTGTGGAAACTCATCTGACTTCTGACGAGACCTGGGCTACTGGCCTAACAGCCTCCTTCCCCATGCAAAAATATCACACAATTACAAAGGCAAGCTAATAATAAAAAACAGTGTCCTTCAATGAGGGTACAAGTAGGGGATTGTATGAAAGCGTGGTAGTGAGAAAATTACAGGCCGACACTTTCTCTGAAGACTCCAACAAGGTTGCACCTCAAAGGCACAGTGTATATAGAAAGCTGATAAATGTAACGGTGAAGCATTTTCTGCAAGAAGCCACAAGAGAATTGAAGAGTCTGTTATCTTTGGGAAGAAGCTGGTAAAGTCTTTCTATCACCACAATAAACAAACCGACACTAGCCAATCATCACCTTCCTTGCAATTCCTCTACAATTACATGGTGGGGTCCCAGCTTTCTAGACCAAATCACTTTACCATGCAACTGCTTGTGTTGTGAGAGCTTTCTGTAATGGATTCATGCTCAAAGTATAAAAGGCAAGAAGCAATACACATTTCAATATTTAAAAGCATAAATAAAAATCTTAATAGATCCCAGATGTTCCATTTCCTCCAGCCCTTGTCAATGATTGAGTTGATGCTGATGTAGATGATTTTTTAAGATCAGTGGTCAGTTTGATGCTGAAAAAGGTTTAGAAGTCTGGGAATTTCAAACACAATTCCTAGAAATAAATAAATCATTAAGTGGATGCAAGAGACAACTATGAACGGAAGTGGCTGTTATTTTGTAACCATATTTTATGGCCTGAAATGCACCCACAAGTTTTAAGTGCAACTGAGTGTTAGACAGTAACATTTTGCTCTCTGTCAACATATATAAAATCTTGTAGAGATAATTATTTCTTTTTTTTTTTCTTAACAAAAGAGCTCCAAAGGTTCATACAAATAATAAACTGAAGGATTCCATACTTTAAGGTAGATACATGGTGCTGGTTAAGATATTGAAGAATTTGCTATTTATTTCAGCAGAACTCAGAATTGTTAGTTGCATCCATTTTTCACTTATTAAAGCAGCATGTTATTGTTTACTCTACCAAACAAATAAAGCACTATACAGAAAGCACGTCTACAAAAAAATCCTGCTGGGCCCTGTAACATAAGCCATTGCTGCCAAGCACACAAGTTCAAAACTGTAATGAGCAGCTTGATTCCTTCACTCTGATTTTTACTGGGAGAAGTCCTTAGTCTCCTAAATGAAAGCAGCCATGGAGGAGGAGGAGGGGCTTGAAGCCCATATTTAGCTTGCACAGGCCCATGATGTGTGCACTTGACGTCATAAAAATGCTGTAAGTCTGCCAGGTCAGCAGCCACAAACCCCACAGGCTGCCAGTCTCAGGCTGAGCAGACACTAAAAGGCTATGAATTTCATGTAATCATCTCCTTCCCCCTTCCCAGTAAAGCAGTAGAAGTTAGCAGCTGCTGGAGAAAAATGTTTGAAAACATTAACTATGAATGTCCAGGATTTGATTAAAAAAACAAAAGAATTAATAAAAAAAACTAATAACAAATCTTGCAAAATTTGTTATTTATTTAACACAGGTAACAATGTAGGCTTTGAAGTCCTCTTTTAAGGAGTGTGTGGATAAGCTCAGCTAAATTATGTACTTCATACAGCCTGCCAGATCTACCTACTACTCTGCTAATTTATGGGCCATACATTTCTCTCCAGCTAAATTTCTGATTGAGAAAAACTTCACCTCCTTTCTGTTACTTGTTCTGCTACACAATATTCCTTAATAGCAAGTGCTGCTTGTTCTTAACCATGCTTTCTATTATACCTTTGGAATTTGTGAAACAATAAGTGCAAACATAATCTAAGCCCCTGAACATGCAGTTTTATCACATAGCCAGCCAACTATGGATAACACTTAAAAGCTGAATATGCCCTTCTAGTCCCTTTCAGGTGCCTCAAATTCATCTCCAAGAACTAAGTCACCTAAAATTGCTAACCCCATTATAATAGGTAAGTTCCACAAAACAAAATTTTGCCATTTTCTGCACCTTCTTCTAGCACTTTCATATACAGGGCCAAATGGTCATCTCATTGATGGAAAACTGCATGGGATGAGGAGCTGCAGTTACAAGATCAGGATGAAACAAACCTAGCAAACTTGTGATAAAGATTTTTTTTTTCTGGGTTGCTTGTTTTAGGTTTTTTGAGTTGTTTTTTGTTGTTGTTGGGTTTTTTGTTTGTTTTGTTTTGGGGGGTTTTTGTTTGTTTTTTTTTGTTGTTGGGGTTTTTTTTTAATCACAACAGCACCATTGGTTCACAAACTGTGTTATCTGCAATTGTGCATCTGTGTACCGTCAATCTCTGAGGAAGGGAAAGGCTGCTGGGTTGAGCTCTCAATTTATGTTTCTCAGTTGACTCTTATAATCACACTCAAGTGTTCCCAAGCTTAGTGCAGCTATTCTGGTAACAAAATTTGCACACCAGGTGGGTTTATCCAAGTTCCCGTGATCCTAGTAGTTTCATATACTTCCTAATAACCTTTAAAATTATATAGGTAATAGTGTTTCTAAAAAGCCACCTTCAGCAAAACTGGGAGAGTTCTTTCCTCTCAACAGGAAGAACATTTTAATAAAGTACCTAGGATATGCCTATAAAAATGGTGAGAAAAAAACTGTTGAAAAAATCCACTCTATTTTGATGCTGTCTTTATATGTGGTGTTAAACAAAGCTAAGGGAATTCTGGACTCTGAAAATGATGAAAGCTCCGAAAACAGGATGGGCATTGAGCAGGACAAGGATCCCTTGGTCCTGCAATACAGCAATTCGTATGATGTATTAATATTCATATTCTAGACTGCAATTAGAAAGAAGGCTCTAGCTCTTGTGCAGGGGTGGGCATAATGCAGCAGAGGTGCGGTGAACTGCTTTGCTTCCTTATTGAAATTCAGTTCATCTAATTGATACCACAGAAGGCAGTAGCATAGTGAAATAGAGAAGAGAGCATTTCAGTAGTTTTACCCATCTCTGCTCTCCTGTTCCTGACCAATGTATAATCCCACACAGAACTCCACTTCAAGCAGCCTCGGGAATGATTTAAGTTTCTATAACATGGTAATCAATAAGATATTGCTATTAGATCACCACTCAGAAATGTATCAAGACTCTGACTGCCTTCATTTGTATAACACCAAAAATCTTTTGGTTTTGCTTAAGGTCACCCAGTTTCTTTCCAAATGACAATTTAAACATCATCTTTTCCTCAGAACCAGGATAATATATTTATAACTCCCTCGTTCATTTGTAAGCAAATACAGGTAATGTCTGTTAAAAAGCAAAATCCATTAGACTCTGGGTAATTTTGGTACTTTTAAGTAGTCTCCAAAAGGCAACAGATGTGGGGATGGGAGAAGGCGGAGTTGATTTTGTCTTTTTAATATTCAAAGTGGGTCTGTTCTCACTGGCTAATTAAATCAGTACGGTGCAAACAATAAAAGAAAAAATGTGTTGCCTTTCTTCTCTAGAACAACCTCTCTGGTTCACCTCTACTTAGTTATTACAAGTACTTATTTATTGCAAGACTTTACAATATTCCCTGCCCAAATCCTCATCAAATAAGATACATATTCCACAGTGCTTGTTCCCATCAAGAAGAACATGCTTTTCCTGGGGAATTTAAGATAAGATAGTCTTTCCACTGTTAAAAGAAAATGGACTTGGAATGAGCTTCTTTGATTGACATGAAACTACTAAGAATCACACTAAAAAAGTAATAGATTTAATAACAGTATCAGATGTACAAATCAGCTGGCAGAATGCTGCCCTAAAATATATTTGTATTTGCTTGGCAAAGCCAGTAGGTTTGCACGGGTGTGGTGAATTATTTGAGAATGAAATGTGTTAATAAGATTAAACAGCCATCTTCCAAGAACCTAGAGTATTATGGTATTTTCTAGTCAGATAATTCTTTGTAGTACATAAATACACGTACTATCAATTAAAACATTTTGATTTGTGAAATCAAAATGAATGTAGTATATTTAGATTTGATTTTGAAAGTATTTTAAATACTGCTATCTACTTTTAGCCTTTAGTTAGTTGCAATACGTAGCACAATATTAAAAATAGGCTGCAGATACAGACCAGAACTCCAACGTGCTAGCACTGTACAAGAACAGAGAAGATGGTCCCAGCCCAAGAAATCTTATAATGATATATCCATCATAAAGACAGGGTTGTGTATGAGCATCAGTAACCACCTAACTTTAAGAGCACGAAATATGGCCGATTGTGTGCCCCGAGCCATGTGCTGCTACTGCTTCCCACACCAGCAAGCTAAATGCAAGTTTCACCATGTACATCTACATATTATGTTTAAATGACAACACTGTGAATGTATCTGAAGATAAGGGACAATAAAAGGATGCAGGCCCCTGGCATCGTAAGGGAGTGGGTTCAGCAGAAAGTCAGTATTTGGCGACAGACGGCAACTATTTCAGCCCAGTTGCCAAGTTTTTGAAAGCATCAAACCCAAGGCAAGTGTTATGGGACACAATGCAGCTGTTTACAGGAAGCTCCTCTCAAATGGTCAGGATCATTATGGAAGAAAACATGGATATGCTTGTTTGAAGATGTAACAAGTGACAATCAGAGGCTACTGTGAGGTCCTGATCTTTTACAGATGCAGAGTTCCTTCTCGGCTCCATGCATTTTTGGCCCAGTTTTAAGTTTATTGGAATTTCTCAGCAAAATACAGCTTCATTGTAGTTAATGAATTATCCACAGCTGAAGCACTGATCTATTTAATCCCAAATTCGGGGGTTTATGGAGTTGCGTGCCCATTGCCAAATGCTGACTATATCTTAGTTACTTTTAATTCTGTTATTATTTGAACATACTCAACACCAAAAAGTACTTGACTCCCTTCAAGTGTTCTTTTGTTTAACCAAATTAATGGTGCAAACAAATAAAATATTTACTCTGTACTGCAGCCAAAACAGTATTTCTTTAGGTAATCTGAATGATGAGCAAACACCAGAGCACCGGAGGTAATAACAGCAGGTCAGATTTAAACAAAATTATGCCCCATCTTATGACAATTCACAGTAAAATACATAATACAAGGACCCCAAACAGAAATGGGCCCACTACTGCTTAATTTAACTCTATTTGGAAAATGTAGTAAAATAATGAAGCACAGAGATTTCTGTTAATAGCTGTTGATAGTATTTATCAATACCCATTAACCTCTGACTTTTACCTATTGTTTTCTAAAAGATGCATGTGTTGCTTTGTAAGCCACAAGGTGTCACAGTGGCTCAACTGGTAGGATCCTTGTCAGTCTAGACACGCAGGTTGTGGCTTCAGGTTACATACCAGTGCTAACACTGCTCTGTATGAGGAAGCCTGTGCTACACTGCGTATTTAGAAGTGCAGCCCTTTGGATGAAACAATCAGTCAAGGTGTAACTTGGTTGCTTCAGGATGCTCTTCATGTAGGCGTTAAATAATCTTACACCAGCGTCAGAGAAGAGATGTATGTGGTGCGATGGCATCTTGACCCATCTTTTTACTTTGCATTATTAACCCTGACAGAATGTTAAGAGGTATTGAAAACAACTGAGCTAATAATTCACATCAAATAATAAAGTTTACTAATTCCACTTTGTTCTACCCAGTGTTGCTAGGAATTCATAACAATTTAGTTGAATGCATTAATTATTCAAACTGAAGACATATTTTTGCCTCATTTTACATAACAAGCAGTGTACTGTAAGCATGTAATGATCTGCTAAGACTATATGCTGTGATTGGTCATATATTGTATTACTGTTTCGCATCCTTGACTGGATGAGCACAGATGGAGCTAGAGTTTAAAAGGCCAGGAATCTTTGAAATTTTTTTTCACCAGTTCTTTCTTACTACATTTTTCTGAAGTAACTGCATGGTAAGCAACACCCTGTCCCACGAAAAAAAATACAGGTCAGTAAATATGATGGATGTGCATATTTTCCCATTGCCACCAGTCATTGCCATTAATTTGCTTTATATTCATACACCAGCCAGTCCTCACTGCAAAGTAATCAAGAGATTCTTCTCTGATGTATTTAATTTTTGAAGTATCATGGTTCTATCTGGGAGGTTTTGGAAACCCAAAACAGGAAACACTGCCTCTCAGCGTAGCCCATATAAAATAAGCAACTTCTTTCCAGAATGCTTAACAAATTGAAATTTGCATTCTGCAATTACTTGTAAGAATAAAACTGCATTGATCAAACATTCACAGAAATGCATAAAGAGCACAAGCATAGCCAAAGCAAATTCACTGTTAAACTCAAGTGAATAGTCATGGAAATTTTGCGTGTAGTATTTGTTGCAGTCAGGTAATGAACCTTTACCCAGTGTGTTGGCTTTTCATGTCCCATTATTCATGCCAACACATTCATTAAAATGGGCCTATGCTTTTTAACATAATCAGCAGCGTGCATAGGTGTGGCCTTCAAAGAGCTATTACCACAGTTTACAGGCATGCTGTTCGTAAATACAAGCAGAACTCCAGTCAGTGCAAAATGCCAAGCTTCCCACAAAACATATGGTAATTTTTGCTCTGTAAAATGGATAGATGCGCTATATAATGCATAATTGCATCACATTATATCTGAACTTCTAATTGCTTAAAATGATGCTTCAAATCACATCAACAACATTATTACCTAATTACCCTAAGGGTTAACTGATACTCCAGTGATTAAGTCTAGGTAGAAGTGATAGAGCTATTGTATCGCCTTTAACCATTACAGCAAGTGGTGTGGTTGCAAATGCACATATAGAATCTATATCCTGTCAATATTTTTAACATCTTGGTATGGTAAAGAAGAAAGGTGGAGAAATGCTGGCCAAGTACCAAAAGGAAGGAAGGTTCCTCCTGCAAGATGGTGAACAATTTTCATTTGCTCTAAAAGGAACTATTTTACAATGGTTCTTTTCCTTTCTAGTCACAATAACTTTATTGTGATGAAAAGTGGAGTAACATGGAAACGTTTTTAGTACTTAAAGTGGACACAAGAACTATGAAAGATGGTGACACTGACTTGAAAAGGCAAGTTACTATCAGAAACTCTGGGGTATTGAATAAAACAGACACTTGTAGGCCTTCCTCCACTGCCACATAACCACATACGAGACTTTTGTTAACTGCATAAAGAGAATATAGCACTCTAGGTGCAAGGCATTTCACAGTCCTTTTTTCCACACTGTAAAATGCTATCCTGATTGCAAACCTATCAGGAAAGCAGATTTCATGCCTGCCTTGTCAGTTGTACCCTGAAGGATCTCTGGTCTGTAGAAGAGGAGATGGTTAGGAATGCTGGTCCTGCTGGTTGCCTTCTTGGGCGATGAAGTATGCTGAGGGTGCTTCAGTTTAAACAACAATTAAATGAAAAATTTTTATTTTATTTACTGTCTTGTTTTCTGAGCATTTTTCTCTCTCCATGTGACTATTGTATTTAAAGATTTAGACTTTTTTTTTCTTTTTTGTATAATGTGGTCATTAATATTTCAGAAATCTCTTTGTAACCTGCTCTAGGACAGATGGCAGCTCTTCCTCTGATACAATCTGATAATGGCTGAAGCAAAACTACACACCTGGAACAAAAATCACAATAGGGTACACAAAATACTTTAAATGGGCAACATACTGGAAGTCATAATTTTCTCAGGCTAGTACTTTTGAAAATAACCTAATAAAATGTAGTTATAAGAAAACAAATCTTTGAAAAATCCAAAAAAAAAAAGTAAAAATAGGCCACTGCACAGATGATATAAGGCTGCACATAACAATACTCAAACAGGGACAGTTGTTTTTTCCAGGTATTTAGTTTTTGAAGAATGAGTACAGTGAATCTATGATTAGGTCTATTCTTGGGTCTGCCTTAATCAGGGGTTTCCAAATATGATCACTTCCATACAAACATAACATTTCATTTGTCCTTTGAATGCAACACATAAGGTCATCCAACTAGCCCATGCAATTCTCCTGAATCACGAACAATGCTCTAGTTTGCAGCTAGCAGTTGTGTAAAATGGATGGAATCTGGACAGATACTGAATCTGCTTTGTGTGAGTAATCTGAAGGCAAAACTACACCCAGAGATTAGACTTCCCCCTTCCCTTTTTAAGCAGACACACAAATGGTATAGACAGATTTGAATGTTTCTGCTCAGCTAACTAGGCTTGGCAAGCTGACTCTGGCTTAGAATTGGGAAAGATGAATATCAGCAGGTATTGCAGATAACGTGTGATAGATGTTACAGCAATGTTTTAATTTATTAGTTGCTTGGAAGGATGCAAAGACTTAACTATTTAGTTTGCAGGTAACAAATGAGGCAGTAGATTTTAAGTACATTTAGAAATGTAGATAAAGTTATGGCTTTACTGTGCCATTGTGTATTTGTGACTCTGCTCTGGCCAAGTACCTCGATGTGAATGTTGACAACAAAAAGACCTTAGAGAGAAATTCTAGTTTGGTACTTATATTTCAGCTGTAGTTATCAGAGTTATTCATAAAGAAGACTTCTACACTCAAGTCACAGGCTTCAAGTTTGTATGATGCAGACAGGAATACCACCCTGGCCACAACCTTCATCATGGATACATCTTCTTGACAATGATGTATAAATAGCACCGCAACCTAAGTCTCATGGAGAGGACAGCCTGCTCCTGTAAAATTTATGGTCTTTGCAAAGACTCTACACTACCAACACTCTTGAGTCCTGAAAAAGTAATAGGCTTAGAAAGTCACCAAGTCTTAGTTCATGTTTAGTTTTGCAAAGGTCTCATTTCTTCGGGTCTGTGATTTTTCACTAGCCTCACAAGGTGCCAAAGTGACAGAGTTGTCTCCAGAAGCATCAGATGTTTCCATACTGAAGTTCAGGGTCCACAGGTAGTTCTGGTTGATCCCCATTTACCTCAGCACTATCAAGTGTAGTATTCAGCTTATATCAGTAATTTACAGGTTATCATTTAGAAGAGCATGTCTGTCCACCACGACGTAACAGAAATGAAAGCAGTATTCTGACCATGAAGTGCTTTCTCTCTGAAATTCTAACAGTACCCAAACTCAGAAAGTATGTACTGAGGAAAACAAAGGCACAAGCCTAGGGAGAAGATTTCAGCCAGGAGTTCAGAGAGGCTTATTTCACTACTGTTTTTACCTAATAAATAAGACCACTGAGACCTGGCCAACCAGCCTTGCCCTATCACAGTCTTTTTGAAGAAAGACTAATCATCAGGCACTTTGGGACAACCTTGTTCCTGCAAGGATCACCCTCTGAGGCTTCAAGTAGCCCAGAAACAATTTTTGGAAAGGAGCACCCAGCATAACTAAGGATATATGCAGGTCTGTTTACACAGTACAGTGCAGGAAAGAAAGCTCTTCTTGGGGAGGAAGCAACCGAACAAAGTATCGGCATGGTTGGAATGCCTGTTTACAGCAGATATGCAACTTCTGGCAAAAAGATACAAAAAAAAAAAACAAAAAAAAAAACAACCCTAAAAAACATTTTAAGTCAGGAGCCCAGCTAAAAATATTGCAATGAATTTAGCAATGTACCCATACCCCTTTTCTGTAAACAAATAAAGTATATATGCTAAAAACTTTTTTTTTTTTCAGTCTGATCTTGCAATCCTACTGCAGGCAGAAGTCCAGCTTAAATAAGAGCAACTGGGCCCTTGGTATGATTTTTATTTTGTTCCTTCTCACCATGCAGAGGCTTCTATTTTTGAGACTGGATCTGCATAGTAAATCTTGTTTACATCTGGGAAAGACTGAGTTTAAGTCTTTTTTAAGTGTATTTATGGTTTAAAAAGCAAAGAATGAAAAAAAGAGAAAAATAAGGGTTGGAAAGATTTCTTTATAGAAAGTCATTTGCAGACAAGATCCATTTATACACTTTCACACTTTCACACCAAGTCTCTCTCCCCCCTAATCAGTCCCTGCCCCCAAAAGCTCCCTGTTCCTTATGCCTGCAGTTTACACTCTGTATTATAACTTTAAGGGGGGAAAAAGCAGCAAGACATCTCTGATTGTAAGCTAAGGATCAGCATGGGAAGGAAGTTGAATCTTTTTTTCTCCCCCAGCCTCATAAGAATTGTTAGTTTGTAACAATTTTAATTGAAAACAGATGCAACTGAATTTTTTTAAGGGATGAAGAAACTGTATGAAATAAAAGACAATCAGTAAAAAAGCCTTGAATCCATTCTGAAGTCAGCGTCTGCCTAAACAAGGGGCTTCTTTTAAAACTGACCTTTTAGTTTCAGCAAAGCATGGTTTATAAGTACTCTTTTAAAATACTTTGTTCATGTTCCTAGAATTGCTAAGTATTAGTATATTTGTGTGCAGAAGAATAGTTCCTCAAAAATACTTTGAGACAGAAGTTTGTTTTCCCCTCAACAAAACAAACTCATTGGACAAACTCAGACTTATGTACACAATATGAGAGATCTGTTTGTGATACTAAAGTTGCTATGTGAACAAATGTGATGTCACAACATAGATTTTTATGACTAATCTATTAAAAATGCATCAGGAAGAAGAAAATATTATTCCATCAGATAGCAATGTGAGGAAATAAAATAAGAGACTTCCATTAAACTGCAGAAATTTTGTTTTGCTTTAATATGCTTTAAATATTTGGTTGAATATAAATGTCTCTGTAAGCTTCCAGTTCATTTAGTAGTTTTTAAATAATCATAAACTCCTCCTTTATATTCTTTTTTATTTTCTTTACATTTTCTTCCATCATGAAATCTCTACTTTTGTTGAATTCACTATACAGTTTAACAGGAGTTTAATATTAATTTGATTAAGTGATCATCTTTAAAACAAATATGCTACTAATCAAGTTCCCTAGTCACCCTTAAAACACTGCTGTCTTAGCCAGAAGGAAAGTTGTGTTTTGCACATGGTGGTGATGTAAAGCATCATCTCTTACACTGACAGAGAGACATACAGGTGAATTTAATATAGTGTGATACCCAAAAGTTCTAACAATATAGGGGACTAAATAAACAAGTGAATGGCCTGATAGATTTTTTTGATTATTGGCAAAAAACCCAATGCCTCTAACTTTAAAGTGTCAGCAACTTTAAGTGATCTATCCACTGCTGTAATGTTACTGAAAAATAATTACATACAAGATATAATCACCTTTTGTTTTCTTTTAAGTGTGAGTAATTTCAAATGATTAAAAATTAGAACAGGATTTACAACATCAAAGAGGAAGAGGCTTTTTTTAAACATCAAGTTTTATGAAAAATGAAGAAAATAGTTAAATTAATTTACCTATGTTGTGTACTGCTACCTAGAACTTAGAAACTGCTGATTATGCCTCAACAGGGTTGCTTTCTTGAAATGTTCAACTAACACAGATATAAAAAAAAATTAAGATAAACTGAGTTTGAGTGAGTGGTAATGAAAGCCTTAAAACCACACACAGAGCAAGGAAACAGCTGCATTTTGGTTAACCAGAAAGCTAATCAACTATGATAGAAGTAAACAAGATTTATCGTTATATCTGCCAAAGATTATTAAACATTTAAATATTCATTTCACTTCTTTAAATCAGGATTATTGATGCATTACAAAATGGCACTACACTATCCTAAACTATTATAAAGAATGCACATATTAATTTCCATTTAGAAAAAAAAGTTTTAGTAGATTAGGTTTCTTTGAACAACTTTTAAGGAAGGTAAGGTGTTCCTGTACACTAGTCAGTAGCTCAGGCTCCCTAATTTACTTTAGATCACATAAGAATTAGCTAGGTGGTGGACTTCTGCCAGTGCTTACATCATAAAACCACCCCCTGCCTGGGTGTGATTGGAATTCTTTGCCTAAGACTGACCCTGAATTTAAAAAGGCAGTTGTAGGTTCTGCCTGAGGAGCCCATAAAGTTGTAAGAAGTTTGGAGAGCAAGTTTGCACACATAGACCAGGCTAGAGTTGCTGATTCTTTACTTTCATAACAACCATTTCTTCCTAAAGAACACAGATAGCCATGCTGCATCAAAATGATCTTTCTTTATCACTTTACTTTGTCTGCTTAATATACTGAGCACATCCTTCACACCCAGTATTAGTGCCTTTCACCCAATGCTGACACAAACTGGAGTGAAAGCAGTGGAATTCTCAAGGAGGGTCCCCAAGTGCAGGGCCACTTTGAGGACACTTGTACCTCCTCCAACATAACATAGTTTGTGCTGCTGGGAGAGCAGGAATAGAAACAGCATTTACTGGTGGATTCCCTAATGGTGACTCTACCAGCTCATTGCCTTTTTTTTTTTTTTTTTTTTTTTTTTTAATTTTTCACCTCCCTTCAAGCTCTTGGGTGCAGCTACAGGAGTTAACTACAAAGGTAGGATTTACAGATGGGGGGGAGGAAACCGATA
>JANIJG010002570.1:0-46933 GCA_024611175.1 Megaceryle torquata
TGGTTGGGCACTGGAACAGGCTGGCCAAGGAGGTGGTGGAGTCACTGTCCCTGAAGGTGTTTAAAAAACAAGTGGATGTAGCACTTGAGGCTATGGTCTAATGTATAGAAAGATGTTAAGATGAAGGTTGATCCTAGAGGTCCTTTCCAACCCTAAAGATTCTGTGATTCTATAACTGGGGTGTATTCATCCTCTCTGCCTTGGCCACCTGAGACTTCCTCACTTGTGCCAGGGGCATCCTCCAGAGCACTAAGTGGCAAGTTACTTTTAATCACAGATATGATCCTAGTCTGAAGATAGAAATTCCCTCCCTGGTTCTGCCACAGACTTCTGGTGATACCTGGGATAAGTTGCTGCTCTTCCAGTTTCCAAAGAACCATACTAATTTCCTACCACTCTGTCCTGTTTCCTCCAACAAATATTCTTTCAGGGAATTCAGAATATTACTGCACTTTACACAGGAAAAAAAAAAAAAAGTTTGCTTGTTCTCTGCAAAATGACACTTAACCCACACCAGTGTCCTCTCATGGAGGTGAAAGACCTGTCATCCCTGCAGTGATGCACTTCTCAAGTGTTTCCATCGTGAATAAAAGGGGCAGGGATTCTGAGTGAACTGCTGGACTAGTATGCCTTGCTATATTATTTCTTGTTGTGCAGATTAGTTTGAACTGCTTAGAAATTGTTTTCCTGCTTTATGAATAAATTCCCCTTTGAGAGAGGAATGCTACTTTTCTTCATGGTGTTTTTCAATTCAGTTCTTATCTTCCAATCTGGTCACAGATTGATATTTCTTTACATCTATTAATTGAAGTAAGTGAATGCTGCTTTAGTCTCTGCTGCAACCTGTACTGTAACCTTTATTATAAGCTGTCTCCCCCCACTAGACTAGATAGCGTGGGGTATTCTTTTCTTTCAACTAGAAGATATGAACTGAAGTGAAATGAGAGGAAATTGTGCCATATGGTGTTCACATTCCATAAATCACATTTCTTACTCTGCCAGCTGTGGGTGCCTGGGAAATGGTTACTGCAGGCAGTTTGTGATGTGATCTGTGGGCATGGTATGGCCCTATTGCCAGCTGAGGGAAGGTAACATTCTCTTCCAACACTGATTTTGGCATACAAGAAAACAAAAGATCATGGCATTAATTTTCTTTCTATCACTTCACTTCAGCAGCATCACTGTTGCATTTGTAGCTCTAGGAGGAAGGCATAGGAAGATGGTCTCTGTTAGGAAATGAGGATGAAACCAGAAGCAATTGAATTGCTTTCTCTCAAGTCATCCTTACTACTGGGAGCAGCCTGGCAAAAGCAACGGCAGCCAGAAGGCAGTTACCACTCAAATTTATGCCTAGACCCATATGAACCCCGAGGATGGAAGAGCTAGAAGGCAACTGAACTGTTTTGTACATTTTCCACCTCTGTCAGTGCTAAGCAGAGTTTGTGTCTAGCAACTGGCTTTTCTGTGCTTGGGTGCCATCAGTGAGGCTTCTCAAACCACACTGGAAAAAAAAAAGACATTAAAAATAAATAAATAATGCTGAGGTAAACCAAAGACAGTTGTTAGGATCAAGGAGAGTCAACATTTCTTTGGACCAAAACCTGTTTTACCATATGCTGCAAAACTCTCCCTTGAACTCCAGCTGAGCCAGACTCTCACAGATCAAGTTTATTTTCTTTTGGAGAGTTTGCAGACTTGGAGCAGTTTAGGTAATATTTAGTCATCTGTGCTGTGTATGTGTAAAGCAATGTAATGAAGTAAAGCTAAAGCTTTTAGTTTGCAAAGCTCTGCAATTAAATTTTTACAAATTTTGTTGCTTATCTTGGAAAGCAGAGAATAGATCAGTACCACGTAGTCCTCAGCATCGAACGGTCCTCTTGCTCTGCAAGAAGTTTTGACATTTCAGTGTATTTTTCAACTATATTTTGACTTCAAAATTAACTGAAGGAAACTGAACTATGTCAGTAACTTCTGCTTAAAGGAATTATCACACTAAATTTATGCAAATAAAGTCACACAGGTGCAAGAATATTTACAGAGCATTGCTCAAAAATAAAATGGCTCTGGCCTCTTTTAAATGGTACAAATATCCTACTTTGTACCCAAAAATGTCTTTAGCTGAAGCGTGACTTTCACTGGCAACTTCTGGTTTTGTTTTCAATTTGCCTTTGTGCTCAATGATGGGACAAAAAAAAAATTTCCATAGGCAGAATTCAAGTGTGCTCTTTTAAATTCATGTAGTGGAAAAAAAGCCTGTTAAATATAACACAGAAAGGGCTACTAGGCATATTTCAAATTTTAGTGAGCATAGGAAGGGAGGTAAAATTAGCATTTATTCATTATTTATCTAGTTTTTAATATTTATGACTAGCTCTAATTGTACTCTATTTCCTTTTTTATATTTTTTGAGAGTGGCAGTATAATTAGATACTGTAGAAGTGGTATCGTGGGGCAAATTGCAAAATTGCTGATGCCAAGTGTTTAAAACCTGAGGCTGACCAAAAAAACCCTGCTTTCTTCATTCATCTTGTGTTTCCTGAGCCTTCATGTGTATGGAGATCCCATTTCACATTTTCTCTAGGAGAGATAAAAACTTTTAACTTTGGCTTTGGTTTTTTTCCTACTCGCAGGTGGGCGATGTGTCCATCTGATGGTGCTGATGCAGACACCAGGTCCTTTAGCATCACTGTGGGATTCATTTTGAAGTTACAAGAGCTGGATTAGTGCTTTGGAAGGCTTGCGTTCCTGTGGTGGTAACTTTGTGATCTTTTAAGTGTCTCAGCAGAGATAATGTTGCTGAATATCGGATTTGGACTGAATTCTTTGTACAGAATTTTAGGGGGAAATAATTGGTTCATCTATTTTGAGGAGAAGATTAAGGAAAATAGTTTGGTCTTGTTTGTTTGCCGGTCTTTGAGAGTAGGCTGTCAGGCTGCAAGGTCCTGGTCTCTTGTGAAGAAAAAGAGCTAAAGCATTTTATAATACACAACAAAAAGGTTTTTTGGTTCTTGCAAGGAATGAAGGATGTGTCATCCCCATTCCTGGAGGGATTTAAAAGCTGTGTAGATGTGGTGTTGAGGGACGATGTAGTGTGACCTGGCAGTACTTGGTTAATGGTTGGACTCAATCTTAAAAGTCTCTTCCAAACTAAATGATTCTATGACTCTGTGTGACTGGCTGTTTTGCCTATCTCACAAGCTTGCTTTTTTGTTTGTTTGTTTTGTTTTGATGCAGACAGTTAGCTCTAGACCACCAGGTTTGATCCCAAGAGGCAGATGTGTGGAAATCTCAGTTCTGGGAAAAACTTAAGTTGAAAAAGTATTGGAAGAACTTAAGTCAGAGCTCACAAGCAGCAAGGCTTCCCAGCTGTAAGACAGGAAAATTCAGAAAGCTGGAGTTTACTTCTGCTTCTCAGAGAACGTTTTGTCTGCTTAGAAAATTTCTGTAGAAGAGCTGAGTGATCCAGCTGGAAACCATATTAATTAGAGATGAACTTTGAATGTATTAGTGCTTTAAAAGTGCAAAGTTCTGTGCAAAATGAAACCAAAATTGGTGGATATTACAGCATCGATCTATCTGTGCCTCACTTCCTCCTGTAAAATTGTACCCTGCAATTTTCAAATGCATTTAAAGTATCTTTAGAAAAAAATGAGGACTCTGGGAGTTTGATGATTCCACAGCAATGTCCTCACAGAAGTGCAGGGTACAGGGATTGGGAAGTGGCATTATAAAATAAGAAAAACACAGTTGGAATGTGAGATGGGTAACAATGACAAGTGCCATTTTCCTTGTTCAGGTGAATGATGCAATCCTTTTGTTTAATCTTTGTCCTTTTTTCCATATCCTTTAGTGTCTGACAGAAGTATTGCAGTTCTGGAATGCTCTGACCAAGTTGCCTGCAAAGGCAACTACAAGTTCAGGACATGTTTTGCAGTCCTGGGAAGCATGGCAGAGCACGGAAGGTCTTGTGAACTAGGCATAAGCATGTGGCTTTCTGACACAGGCTTTATCCTGCTGCTGCTGAGATCTAGGATGGAAGTGAGAAATGTGGGCAGGCAGCAAAAAGAGGTGTGCTTCTTCCTGGGGAAACCAGTGTGCACATGCTCCCCGGCGTGGTGCAGTTGCTCCAGCTTCGGCAGAGACAGTTACTGTGACTAGCTGGAGAGCCCTGCGCTGTCTTAATTAACAAGGCAGGAGAGCCGCTAAGCACTATAGGAGCTTCCTTGTTTTAGGACATAATTTCTTGCTTTTTTCTTACCCAGCCTTTGATTTTTTCTCCTCCTCTGAGGAAGCTGACAGTTCTGTTGTGCTTCAGGAGCACCCTCTTTCCCTAGTCTCCTGACAAATGCACTTTGCTATTCCTGTCTTTGATTACCCTCAGTGTAGTTCAGCCTCCCTTTTCATTCCCAGTCCTCCCTTGCAGTGTTTCCCTGTCTGACCATGATACTCCCAGTTCTCTTCATCTCCTGTGGAAAGAGTGCTAATGAGCACTTTTAAATCTTTCCTCTGTGGATGCTGTGTCTCCCGCCTGTGTCATGAATCAGTGGATGGTGATGCAGCTGCTTTGAAATCACAGGGGTCATGCTGACCTGTGCTTGCTTAAGCTCCAGTGGTGATTAATAAGCAGATCTGGGAAGCTGATCCCAAGTGTGGCAGGTGAAACTGGGGAAGAAAGTGTACTGTGAGTTATTGGGCATTTGTTTCAGCCTGTCTAATCCTGTAAATGAAGTTCTAGCCTTGTGGAGCCCAGTGTCGAACCCTGGAGATTATTGACTAGGGATATTTGTAGGTACTTTGGCAGCAGTGTTCATATCAAGAGCTATTAAAACTAATGAGATGCTGCAGCTTTACTAATGATTTAAGAGGTTCTCCTTGCATCTGAGGCTGATCTGATGCAGCCATCTTCATGATAGCATCCCACAGCATTTTGTCTTTGAGTGCATCTTGTTCTGGCTTGTTTCAGAAATCTCTTAGCTCTAAGGTCTGCAACTGTTGGCCTGTAATTACTACCCATGTTATGGTGCTATTACTGCACTGGTCTGAACTGCTGGCTATTTTTATATATGGCATTGTTCAGGTTTTTGTTGCATAGCTTATTTCCTATGATTCAGCAGGCTGATGAGCATAAAATAATGCTGGATTTTAGAACAATTAGTGCAGAATTATGTAGATACCAGTTAGGCAGTATTTACACAAATCTATGTTTCGATGGAGACTGTAGTCCAGTCCCAGGCTGAGTGGGACTCTGGTCAATATTCTCTTTTGGTGGCTTGGAATGCTAAGTACTTACTTATCTTAAGGGCAAGATAGTTGTGAGGATTTACACATAGTGAAATCAGATACTCAGCATGCTCACAGGTCATGTAGGTAGCATTTACCATAACTGAAGCTGTGAACTGTTAAGAAGCAAAATACTATTAATGTCTTAGTGAGAAAGAGAGGTTTATGCCTTATGGAGTTCTAAAAACAGGAAGACTGAACTCCTGAAAGCTTGGGTAAAAGCTAGGACATGCTGTGTCTGAACCCTACAGCTAACATTTGAGTTTTCTCAACTTGTGTCTTTCTTTGAGTAGTAAAACATTACCTCTTTAGTGCCTGTAGTGTCCTTGAGTCTCAGTATTAATCATAGACTGTGCAGCTTTTGTAGGTAAATGGCAGTTTCACATTTTGGAGATCTTCTTTGAATGCCCTTAGGTTTTATTTGCAGATACAACTGTATTTTCTTTTTTCCTTTCTCAGCACAGTTGCTAAAGAGTACTTGCTTTATCCTACACCTCTAAACCAAGACCAAGAGGCACTAAATCTAAAAACCCACTGAGCATGGTGAAGGAAAAAACCCATACAGCTATTGAAGATACAGTCGTTGATTCTGCAGGCGAAACTTTTAAGACTTTAATATCCCAGAGAGCAGGCCAGTCTGCTTAAAGGCTCAGCTGAATGAAAGGTTATTAAAGCTTAGTTAGAAACAGGCAGTTCCCATCTATGATTTTAGAATCCTAGAAAATACTTACATTAGAAAGGAAGACATCAGAGCACAGAACTAGAAAAACAAATCAGGAGGCTATCTACCTCTAACACAGATGATCACTGCCCGTGTGTACTAAGCAAGTCATCATGAAGAAAGATAGAAACAGGGTCAGAAAACAAACTAGAATTCACCCTAAAATAAAGCTATATCTGGGGAGAAATTTTCATAGAAAGAGAAATACTCAAAAGGCTTAATTTTGAAAGAAAAAAAAAGCCCAAGAGTAAGAGTCTGCAGTTAATCAGTTATGATGTTGCAATTAATTATTCATAATTTGATAGCGTACAGAGGTATCAGCAACAAGTGAGCATTTAATTTTTTCTATAGAATCTGACATTGTTTTACCTATGTAGGCTGATTGTTGTTTGTTTAAATCTCAGGAGTGTTATGAAGCTTAATTCATTAATGTGTTTAAAGAGCTTTGCTCTAGGCTAAAAGATTTCATCAGTATAAAAATAATGATAAGCTCTTATATTTTAGTATAATTTCTGGATTTTGTTAGTTGATTAATTTCTCTAATGTATATTTCTGAAAATATGCACACTTTCAGTTTCAGTCTTTTACACTGTGCTTCTGAATGAAATTTAATGATAATTATAAAAACTGCATTTCTATATAGTGGTATTTTAAGCCTTACTTACATTTCAAGTGAGAAAAATGCATCGTGAGATACAGCTCACCAGGGCTGATACTGCTGCTGAACAGACAGCATGTGGGAAGCTGTGGGTCCAAGCCCATGACCCCACTGTCTGGAGATTTTCCAGAAACTTTCCTGCGGAAGTCCCTTCTGCAGATGGTGAGAGGATGTTTCAGCCCTTTTGCAGAGGCTCTGTATCCAGCTGTCAGAAGAGAGAAGGTCTTATGACTGGAATGGCTGAACATTGTGATGTTCAGTCACAAAAACTAAAGGCCTGTTAAATGATCTGGTGAAAATGGATTCAGCATACTCCCGAGCACATCCAGCTATAGCCATCACGGCCTCATTCCTCTTGGCGTGAACAGAAGCGTCCTCCATAGGTAAATGCAAGAAATTAATAGCACTGATAAAACTACCCTGTGGACACTCATGCAGAGAACTGAAATGCTAATGTTGTTCATCAGAATAAAAAAACTGCCTCACTTCAGTAAGGGGCTGCAGCTAACAGAACAGAAATAATTCTCAGGCTGGTTTTCCTCTCTCTGATTACTGAGCAGGAAAGCAGAAGAGAAACCCTCATAAAAAAAATTTGGTTACCAACTAAATTGAAATGTAGGAACTTTTTACTTTTTTTTTTTTTTTTTTTAATTAGTTTCTGGAAATATCTCTTGTCTTTAGGGAAATAAATGTATCTTGATTAACTTAGCCAGTAAATACTGAAGTTCATCATCTCTTTTTAGCATTTCATTTTTACATGCACACATGTGAAATTTCTAGGCCTTTCTCAGGGATGAACCTTAACTCCTCATTTTGCTTCACTGCAGAAGCCGCATGTCTTATGCAAGCTGAATCTAATAGCTTCTTTCCAAACTTCTGGAAGTCATTTACCCCAGCCAGCCATCAGAGAATTCCTGTACCTTATGCTACTCCATCCCCAACTTGACTTGCAACTGGTTAGGGACTTCAGTTTGTGCCTTTCTTTCCCTTCATGTCCTTGTGTAAAGTGTGTTTGGGAGGGCAGGAGGATGTGGAGGACTTCATAGGCACTGTGTGTTCATCCCTTCCTTCCTCTCCCTGCCCCCTGTCCTCTGCTGCAGCTCCTGGCTTTTTGGGCTTTGTTCTCAAGAGGCTGCCATGCACTTGTCTCACCCAGCCTCTCTTTTTTTTTCTGCTTCCCTAGGTGGTGCTAAGGGCTAACACCCCTCCAGCTCCATTCCTGTTGTGGCTCTGTCTTGAGAAGTCAAAGTAATTTCATGACAGATCTTGGATTTTGAGTTCTTGGATTTCATTGTAAAGCCAGAGGAAGGTGTGACATATGGGGAGAAGGAGACTCTCTTCGAGTGTGCTAGAAAATGGAAGGCTGCAGACTTCTGTTGGGGGTGCTCCAGCCTCCAGAATTGAATGCTGAACACTGCCAATCAGTCTACCTTTGTTCTGTGACAAAATACAGCTCAGGGATTAATATGGTGCAGGGAGACAACTCCAGCTGCTTGTAATTTCCTCACTAGGAGCCCATCTGTCTAGCTGCTAGGTTGTGATACAGTTGCAGATCTAGTTGTGTTGACTCATACTCTCTTTCCTAATGATGCACAGAGATCAATTATCCATGTGTTGCTTCCAGTGTGTGTATCTGCCTTTCATGCACTCCCTCCTGAGGGTTTATTGATGTTCCCGTGGAGCATAAGAAATGGGTAAGACTCTTGCAAGCAGCCTTTCTACTGATCTGTGAAGAGATCCTGAGGAGGAAACTGGGAAGTTGTTTCCCTTCCAGTGTTGGGTGATGTATGTGCATACAAGTTCTCTCTATGTGGGTTTTCATTTCTTTATTAAAAGGTGTATCACACATATCTTTCTGTTGCTCATGGCTAATACACATCCAAGCAAGTTTTTCAGCTTCACATCAAGACTGGAAAATAGATGTGAGTGAGCTGGCTCATTTCAGAGCGGTTAAAATAAGCTTGGGAAAAATATCCTGCATATGCCTTCCCCCTTTACCACAAGACCATGGTTGAACTCATGGTCCACTGAGGGCCTCAATTAGACTTCCAGATATGGCAAAGAATCAGCGTGTGCAGATTTATGGTACTTGTTTGTATTTGTTTGCTACCATTCACTGTTAACTTCAACAGTAGAGAAGTTTGCAATGAATTATATTCTGAGGTGTTCCTTAGTTGCTCCACTAAGGACTAAGCAATGACAACACTCTTAAACAGAGCATTTTCCTTCAGTCATATTATACTGTTTTGCTTTCTTACTGAAGGCTCTTGTCTGTTCATTAGTTTTTTATAAATGCTGATGTTAACCTTAAGCAGACTGGGATCTGCATGGTGAGAGAGAAATCCTATCTCAGGCCATATTGCCACAGATGAAATGTACAAGTGCTTGAGCTCATTGGATTAATTTTTCAAGAGAGTCAAGTGGCTGGATCTGCTGGACCCTTTGCTTGCAGTGGCTGGACCTGCTGGACTCTTTGCTGTCAGAAGCCAGGACAGTATGGTGTGTGGAGGGGCCCAGATACAGTGTTTATCAGTGAGGCTGCTCATCATCCTTGTAAAGCCTTACATCTTCTGGCTTCAATAACATTCTGATTTCTCGATTAGCAAAATGCCTCATTAACACTTGATACTTTTACTAGGTTTGTTTTGACTGGATGCAGTAAGATGATAGGAATTAACAGGACTTTCTGTACAGAAACTGGGAGTTAACATTCTTTATCTTAACTTGGTAGAAGCAGCACTGTGCCACTGAACCTAGTAGCTTTTGCAATGTGTTGGACTTTGAACATTTATTCATTCTTAATTATATGAAACTTCTTTATGTGAACATATCCTCACTTTGCTGAACAAATATTTTTAAATGCTTAATGCTTCCCTAATTTAATTTTTCCGGAGTCCTTATCATGACAGAATTAAAGAATAAAATTCACTGGCAGAGTATGGTATCTCTGTCTCCACGGCTACATGTGCTTTTCAGTGAGCAGAAAAGTTTTGCCTTTGTACTTTGGCAGGTCAACACTCCTGTAAGAGGTGACATGATGCTGATTTGTTAGACTGGTTGGTCTGATTTAAAAGAACTGAATTACTGTCTGAGCATGCACATGTCGATAAAGAGCAGCATTGCTATCTGCAGATATTTCTGGGGTTTGATTTGCTTGTTTGTTTTTTTTTTTTTTTCCCTGTTTCATTAATTATAATTAATGAAGGAAGCAGACAACTTAAAGGCATGTAGGAGTTACTAATTTGCATCGCACTAGTAGTTTACCAGCTCTAGTTATCATCACTTGTAAGTGCATCAGATGAAGTATAATAATATGCAACATTGAATATACATCATAACTTGTTTACACAAAAATGACCTCCTTAACTTCTCCTATTTGCTCCCCCTCCCCCCTCCAGTTGTGGAGATATTCTTTCTAATATTACTTTCAAATTATTTTTTTGTAAGCTGCACTATTCTTCCTGGGTTGTTCCAGTACAGAATAGTTTGGGTCCCCATGTCCTGATGTTCCCCTGTCTAAAGCCATTTCCTAACCCTGCAGGTTAGGTCGTGACTGTCTGGGCAGACTTCAGGTGGTAGCTGATCCCCAGTGAGCCATGACAGGTACAGGATGTCTGAGAGATGTCTGTGTAGGGAAGCAAAATGTCCTTAGGACTGAAAGAAACCCTGCAGGAAAGCTAAGAATAAACAGATTTGGGAATTAACCTTGTATAGCAAGGAACTCAAGTATGAAAGTAGGTAGGATGGAAACTTCTTTGTGTTCTTTATATTCTTGGAATATGATTCTGTCAGATGATAGTGCAATGTGGCTCAGGCTAAGTGGAAGTACCTTTGCTGCCTATTAATCTATGGGAATTCACAAACCTTCAGTGAACATTTTCTATCCAGCTCGTGTATACCACGCCTTCCTGCATTATTGGCTACCTACCTGCAGGTTGGGTGTTCACAGCACAGTGTTGATATTTCACATCACCCAAGTGAGCCTTACAGGATTTTAAGCTGCTTGATCTTATCCAGACCATTTGACAGTTGAACATGAAGGCTGTGAACTTAATATTCTCCATCTGTCCAGACACAAATGTCAACGGGTGACAGCAATATATTGAAATGTGCTGAGTCAGGAGGTACCTCTACAAGAGGTGAGCCTGGCCATGCTGTGGAGGCTGTGCACTTCAACTAGTCCACCTAGGAGAAAACACAACAAATGCAATGGAATTGTGTATATTTGTACATTCCTGTAAATAAACAGAATTTCATCAAAGTCCCCATTCTTTGAAAGCCAGAGGAGTCAGTCAGTAATCCAGGGCAGTGTCCTTGCTCCCATACCCAACACTTGGGACATGGGGTAATTCCCCAAGGCTTCTTCTGAAAGCTGCTGCAGTCACCTCCTGCTGCACTTGTTCACCTATACTCAAGGTTTTGTCTGATGCAAGCCATCTCCCCAGGCTTCTCATGCTGAGCTGTCACTCGCATACATTTCTGACCAAAGCCATTCTCTGCAGAGCTTCATTGTTCATGGTTCACCAGCCTTTAGTCTTCCCCCATTTTGGGAGGGGAGAAGGGGTGAATTCATATGTGTCTGTCAAGGACTGTTTATCTAGTTGGTCCCCAAGGCAGCTCTGTGTCTCTTTAGCTCCTTCACATTTTTTTAGGCTCTGTGAATTCTGGATTTTCTGAATTTTCTTTTAGTCCTTTTAGGAGACTAGCTAACTACTTGCTCATAAAGGGACGTGATACCACTGTTCCCTCATTGGTTTTGTGGAAGGTATGTAAGTTTCGTCTAAATTTAACAGGAAAACTGAACACTTCCAGACATAAATACATTAAACTAATTATTTTTACAAATACATACCTTTATTAATTTCAATCAAAACTTTTCAGTGACTTCTGGCTGACATGCAACTTTTACCAGGTCAACTGAAACAACACCTTTTTCTACAGATAAACTGTTTATTAATATACTGACCCAGTCTTCCATGCTAGTCTAGTGTCCTGTTTACAGCAAGTGGAAACCAGCTATGGCTTGACAAAATACGTGTGTTTCCCATGTTTTTTGAATCAGTTTTATTGATTTCTCATCACTGTCATAGAGGGCACTACCCTGGAAACATAAGTAGTATGTGTATCTGTCACAAGTTTCAGATTGATTAGAAAGGTTGATTATCATCAGTTAAAATAGGAGATTTGTGAAGTGGATGCTCTTCGGAAACAGGAGTACTCTCTGAAAGATAAAATTAACTGATGCACTAACTGTATCCCTTCTTCCCCTGTCACACCCCTCACGCACCCTCCCAGACAGAGTAGAAGAGATGGATGCTATTTCCCAGACAGTTGCATCTCGTGGATGAATTCCTTTAGAGTTATTTCATAATAAAATGTCTTAAATAACTTTTTTTTTTTTTCCCTAACTATGCAAAAAATAATTTCCTTCTTTGATGAAAGGTGTATTCTAGTGTCTATTTTGGTATTACTAAACCAAGCTATTATTATTTCATGGCCTTAAATGAGGCAGTTTGTGTAACTACTGAAGAATAGCAAAACCAAAACAATGTGCTTCTAATATATTTCAAGGACCTAGTTAGATTTGGCATCTTTTAATTAGAAGCTTAACCTTGAGCTGTACAATTGCCACTGGACTGCCAGTTGGACTGTTACTAATGAATTTTCTAAATACATTTTTATGGAAGTTGTTACTACCCAATTGCTAGAGGCAAGGGACTTCTGGAGAGTCATACAAGCAGTTGCAATAATGTCTGGGACTAATTGGCTCTTGGGGCTTGGCCTTGCCAGATGTTCGTCTTTCATCAGCTTCAGCAATTTATTTTTCACAGAATCGAGAGTCAGAAAATATGAAAGCAATCAAGTAGGTTTGCTTTTAAAAAGCGTCATCTGTTGTTTGTTTTTGGCAAGTGCCAAGGCAATGGTATCTTTGGGCTACTGCAGATAGAGTCCAGTTCCTGGCTTGTTTGAACTCTGTGACTTGAGTGAGCTCTTCCTGCCAAGACACTCCACAATATTAATTAAATTTTAGCTGCATCAAAGTTCGGGGGCAGGATGTACAACTTCTTTGAGGCAGCATTTAGATGTATTATGTCCCCTTTGCCAACTTTTGTACTTAGCAGCTGTGAGTCAGACCTTCCAAAGTAATGAGATTAAAAACAGTGACTTTTTTCTTTACCATCTGTTTTATGAGTTGTGAGGTGATGCTCCTGACAGATTTTTAGCTTTTCTTTGTAATACCAAATTTACACAATTAAAAAATATGAAAGCTGAGTATCTCACTTAGTTTTATCATTCCAGGACTGGGAGCTTTGAGAAACTCTGAATGTTAGAAAATTCGGAAAAAGTCACAAGAGTTACCAAGACTGAGGTGGAATGCTATCATGCCCTCCCTCCTTTCCGCATGTGAAGGCTTGCATGCCTTTCCCAGTTATATCAAGGGATCACCATCTGTCAAGAGATCAAGGCCTCCTGACCCAAGAACCCAAGAGAACACAAGCCAGGACCAAGTAAATCAATAAGGAGACACTCACCACAGGTGTGGTCCCCTTGCAAGGGTTGTGTGGGATCCCAGCCACTGCTTGTCCATATCCTCTCTGTTGACTAGCTGTGTTTGGATGGAGGGTTCAGGAAATTACCTACTTCCCACCTGTACTGTATCCCTGTCAAAAATTGATTACTTGGCTCATGTGTAGCTGTAATGTGGAGACAGCTGGTCCTCACATATTTTTGAGTTATGTGCCATGATAACCTATACTCTTGCTGTAGAAAAGGTGGTGATCTGACCTAACCTTTTTCTGTGACAGTGTTTATCTGCCCTTGAAGAAAAGAGAAGAAAGTAATATCTGAATTTCCTTTCTGCTAGAAAATGTAGGGATTTACTTGTTTTTCATGGAGAACTGTGCAATGTTAGAAAACAGTGTTTACAAGATATCTCCCAATGGCATTCAGAGATGGTTTTCAACTGCTTGTCAAAGTGACTGTAGTCTGAGCTACTGGGGCATAAGAAAAAATCCTAAAATTAGTGATCATGGTTTGCAGTTGCACATTCTGACCCTCTCAAGATTTTGTAGCTGCCCCCAATAAGGAACTAAAAACAAAAGGGTGCTGTTAACCTTGCAGCATTCTTACACAAAATAGAAGCATGATTGGAGAAAATGTCAAGAGAGAAATTATTCTTTCATTTCAGAGAAATAAAGTAGGAAGTAGTTATCTTTCTGAATTTCCAAGTTTGCATCACATTTGAATTTGATATTTTCTAGCATGATTTAAATAAGTTGTGAATGTACTTCTCTAATTTTAAAAAACGTGATTATTTTATCCCAAGGAAGATCTGTGCATCATCTGAATGACACACATTTTGGGACCTACTTGTGCTTGTCTGAAAAGTCATTAGACTAAGGATGACGAATGGCATGCATTAGAAACTCAGCAATGTAATTATCTGCAAGAACTCTGCTACAGCCTCTGGTGATGAACTGCAGTCTAGATCCAGTCCTTGAGGGCCCAGACAGTATTACCTTATGAGTTACTTAGCCTGACTCACTGATGAATCTCTCCTCTGTGTGCTAATGCTGTGCTCCTATTTCCCTGTGGGAAATGTGAAGGCAGTGGCCGAAAGGGCATGTGTGTGATAACCATTTCCTCTCAATATTTGTATTACAGTCTCACTTTTTTTTGGATACATAGAAGTTAAAAGTGTCAGCTTTGCATGCAGAATTCAAATACACTCTTTTCAATCAGCCAAGCTGAGACTTAGTGACATGTATTAAAAAACAGAGACCAAACAGCCAAGTATTTGGTAGTTTAGGCATTTGGTTATGATGTACCTGTGTTCTTTGGTCCATTCAGGCACATGGAGTCTACAAGCTGTGTTCTGGAATTGGGGAAAGTTGAGAAATGAGCATTTGGAGAAAGATGTGTTGACTATAGAGAGAGTTTGATTTCCCCACCCCTGAGAACACTTTTGCTTCTTATCAGCTCTCTTGCTTATGCACAATGTATGTGCTGTTCTTACAGCTCTCCACTGGTGCTCTGTGTGCTAACAATCAGCTACTGTGTGGTGCTTATGGAAGTGGGTTGGCTAGAGGAAGGGATGTAAAGAAAGGAGGCACAAACCACACTCAGCATGCAAAGGGGGCTTGAGAGGAAGAGGCTTTTTGTTGTCTTCTGTCAGATGTGTCTGCTCAAATGTGCAAGAAATTGCCTTTTTAAAAAAAAAAAAAGAAAAAAAAAAAGTGCTACTAGAGTGGTAGGGTAATGAGGGCTTTACTATTACCAAGGAACTGAGAAGAACTGGACCTGCACCGAGATTTGCAGTAGTTATCATATTTAGTATATTCTCAGAGGAATTTTTGTGGTGAACTGTCTGTACTTCTTACTGAGTCCAGTAGGAATCCTTGGAGAAGATAATCAAATTTCAGGAGACTAAAGACATTCAGAGAGAAAATCAGAGAATTGGGTAAAACAAAGGCAGATCTATCTGGCTGAATGAAGCCGCTTTTTCTTAAAAAATTAAGTATCTTTAGGTAAAACCAGGAAGCCCATATGAAACCTGCTACAGGTAACTATTTTTGATGTATAACTTAGAATCATAGAGATGTCTGGGTTGGAAGGGACCTCTAGAGGTCATCTGGTCCAACCCCCTGTGGAGAGCAGGGACATCTTCAACTAGAGCAGGTTGCTCAGGGCCTCGTCAAACCTCACCTTGAATGTCTCCAGGGATGGGGCCTCAACCACCTCCCTGGGCATCCTGTTCCAGAGTTCCACTACCCTCATGGTAAAGAACTTCTTCCTTACATGGATTGTTTTGAAAGTGCCTATTAAAGTTATTTCTGTTCTCCTATCTTACTCCAACTTAGTCACTGGCTACCAAGGCTAGCAAGAATAGGACCTAACTGTTGCTGAAGTACTAAGGATCCCAGAAGTGTTCTTTACTGGATAATTTGTATGTCAAACTGTCTTAAATGAACTAGCATTCTGCATTGCCGGATGTATTTGTATAAGTCAGGTCTTTGATTTTTCTGATTTTTAGTTAGAGAATATAAAATTTGTTAAGTTACACCTCAAAATTAGGTGTAGCAAATGACATTCATGTAACTTGTTTTATCCTTGAAAAAAATGGGGTAATAATTATCCATTTCTCTCTGTATATTTGATTTGTTCATGTGGAGTGCAAGCCAACCCTCCTTGACGCTGGTTATTTTGCTAGAATGGCAAATACTCATCTATGGTCTTCATCAAACAAAGACCTTTGGAAAAAATAGGGGTAATGTGTTTAGGTGAAGGACTCTTCCACTCTGTCCCCACACCTAATTTAAAGAATCCAGGAAACTGATATGCTGGTGAGAACAGACATTTTAGCAATGCGAGTTTCACTTATGTCTAGAATAACTTATGTGTAAGTTTGCCATACTGATCTAAGCCAGACAGGTGCCTCAGGTATGCCTCAGAGCCTTCTTTTGCAGGTGACACTGGTCATTTCAGGTGGCAAGTCTTCCTCTTGTACTGGCAACCCTCAAGCATGTGGCACGAAAGTAACTGGAGATGGTGAGTGGGCCCATGGGTTTGAGATGACAGATGAAACAACCTAGAAGAGGTTGAAGGCAAGTTTAGGTGCTGTGGCGGAGCTATTTGACTGCTTCTGAAAAGTGGATCAAATAGGACTGTTTGAGAAGTTCTTTCAGCTTCCCACAGATTTGCATCTACATTTGCCTTTTCTGTGGCAGTTCAGGGTAAAGGAAACTCCTTTGTTTATGCAGGAGTTTTGACAGACGTGTGAGGAGTCTTACGAGTGCACTGTTTGCAAAAGACTGCTTTGGAGACTTGTAGTAAGCCTCCAGCCTTCTGCAAATCAGCTAAAAAGTATTGGTCTATTTATTTCTGCCGTTCCTTTCCTGGGAGGGACTTTTTAGCAGACAGGAGCGCAAGTCACAGATTCAAAGACTTGCAGCTGAATGTTTTCATTGACTCGACGCAATGCCTACTGGTAAACCTTCTGTTATTTAGGGTGTCTCATTTAAAGACCTCAATTTCCATTGCTAAAAAGTGAGACTAATGTATATAACAAGAATCTTGTATAGAATAAATCACTGTATGTAGCTACTGAAGAGCTCTTTGCAGATAGAGAGTGCTTGTTAATGGCTACTTAGCATTATTTAACAGTACTTCCAGCCATCAAAACTGCACTGTCCCAGATGAAACCAAATCAAGCTTTTATTGTAACGTGTACATGGAGCATAATTTTTCCAGCCATAACTGTGTGCAACTTGCCATTTGCTCTCATCTGACCAATGTGTTAGCTCTTGACAGTGAGTTGCATTTAATTTAATCTCTCAGTAGCTCAGATGGTCCCAGACTTTATCCTGAAAACCCTTGCACATAGTTAATGCATTAAATCTCCATTTTGTTTAATTGAGCATTTGTCCCATTTCAAGCAGTTGAGGGGTGAGAGCCCTACTCAATAAGTAGGGGTGCAGGTTAAAAAAATCAGTATATACCATGCTACAGGAAGCTTTTCAGACTGATAGAAAAGAGACATGACAGATTGGCTGCTTGGGCAGTAGCTCACCCGCTGCTGGTATCACAAAGCTGCAGAGACCCTTTTTCCAGAGAAGATACCTGCTTTGTCAGTTCAGATATACTCCAAAATAGCAAGTGCTTCATCTCTGCTTATCCTAAGGCACAACAAACTAGAATAACATAGGATGTTGTTCTTGGTTTCACTGGCTGGAGACAAGTTCCTTATTCATTTACTCAGAGTAAGTGTCAGAGGAGGCTGTGGAAAGTAGCACAAAAATGCTAATCATCTGTAATTTCACTGTGATGTTTCTTAACATGTTTCACAAAAGCAGTTTTCTTTGAGGCAATTTCATGCCTTTCTGCTTCCTCCTAATGCATCTTACTGTTGCTGTTTTCAAATGTACAATTTTAGAAGATATTTCTACAAAACTCTTTTCAGTTCCCTAGTTTTAAAATATTCAATATACTCCACCGTGAATGTCATTAGGCTTTAGAATATATAGGTCTACAGTGCTTACTTTTAAATTTCATTTTCTAGAAATACTCAATTACTTATAGCAGCATGTTACTGATACTTCTGCAGCTCGGTGGAATCCAGTTACTTGGTTCGTCAAAAGTTCACTTTTCAAAGGGTCACAATGGGAACACGTTATTTCCAAAGCATTTTTTGACAGTTTCTTATTTCGTCCTCCTTACATATGCTTAGTTGTTTGTGTTCATTATGCTGTGCTGAAATCCTGTCTCTACAAGCTTGATTCCTACTCAAGGTGGATGGTGTATTCTCACTTCTGCCCTTTCCGGGGTTGTGGTTGAACTTGCCCTCTAAGCAAGTGAGCAGAGGCTTCACCTAAAGCTCTTTGAAATCAACCTTTCTGTTTACTCTTGTTCGGCTTTATACTGCGTAAACAGCATGCTCCAGTCAATTGCAAAAGTAGCACAGCCCTTTCCCAACTTTCCCTGCCCAAAGCCCAGCACAGAGCAGGTTGTCATAACTTCTTTCATCCTTCTGCCAGGCTTTTTTCAGTTCAGCCTGAGTGTCTGCTGTCTGATGTTTCTGTCGTGGGATGTATGTTTTAGAGTAAACAAGGTTTAATTTAATTTCTCCATGATGAATTACCTGTTAAAAAAAAAAAAAAAAAAGAAAGAAAATAATTGCTTGAAAAAGCTAATTGCACTTAGTCTAAAACTCACCAGTTAGTGTTGTCTCATTTCAGAGCTGGAGACGTGTTTTTGTGCCCCTCATTCTGCTCTGCTGTCACATCAAAGGATGTTCTTAGTGAGCATCACTGGAAATGAGTATCTGCTCTGTCAGAGCCAGCAAAGCAAAGGTACAGGACATGGTACTAGCTCCACCCAAGTGAGCTCTTGTACCCCTGACTACAGAAAGAAGCATGCTTGCTGCACCGTCTTGAATTGGGAGTGGACCAGGAAAATAAGAATTAACCAGATGTGCATGAGCTAAATGTATAATTTATTTAGCAGTGCAAAGTTTCTATTGATGTGGAAGCAGGAATGGTGCATGTGTGTCAGAGTGAGAGGAAAAAACCATCATAATTATTTGAAACTGAAAAGTTAAAACCTGTATGTTCAGATCTGATGCTAGTTAAATTTCTTAGTAGTTCTGAATGATGATGATGAATGGAAAGCTAGAATCCCCTGAACCTAAATATCTGTATTACAGTTAGTCCTGACAGATAGAAACGTAAATCCCACAAAAGAACTTCTGTGTCCACAGATGAAAACATACCTGTGCAAATTCTCTTGCCCCTTCCTGCCTACTTTACCCACTCTAAACTTTTAACTAGGAGGACTCAGGAGAATACACTTTGTTGGATTTGCAGTAAAAGTTGTCTGTGCACATACGATGTAATTATATGTCATGCCAGACAATAGCTGACTTAAGTCACCCTGATTAAAAAATGGACTGCTGTTTCACTAAGCTACTGCCTATCATGATGTCAGTCTGCACAATGCTGTTGATTTGGCAGACTTTTAAGCAAAAGAATTATAACCTCTTTTCTTTTGATCACTTTATTAAATCTAGATTGATCTTTCATCCAAAATGTCAGGGAATCTGCCATCAGCTTAGCCATTAATGAGAATAATGACCTGCTGTAAAACAAACAACAGTGAATTAGAAGTACAGATCATGTCTGTGTTTGCCAGCAAAATCCAGATAACTTTTTCTACTACCATTCTTAATCCTAATTTTTTTACAAAGACATAGATACTAGGGAGGATCTGTTAGCTGCAATTGAACTGAGGTTCCTGTTTGAGTGCTCAAGAGATTTTGGTTCACAAATAGGGACAGCTTATGCTAAGTCCACTGCAGTGATTCTGGCCCCAAGCTTTTTACTCTGCTCTTCTTCAAAGATATCTGCTCCTTGGATTACTCAGCTAATCATAAAGCAGTTGTAGATCTGCTTAAATCATAGGTGAATGCACTGGGAAAGACCAAAACTGATGCCAGTTTATGTTAATATTCCAGAGTGATACAGAATCTCCTCACCAGAAGCTGAGCTAGGCCTGTAAGGATTTGGGGGGGAGATTATCTAAAGTGGGCAGATTGTTGGGACATTAAATTCTTCTAAGCTTTCCAAAGCTCATCTATGTGTACTAATGAGTCAGAGCTTTAATTCCAAATGAATTAAACAGATGAGCTCTGAGAGAGTTTTGTACTTGAGTATTTTTAAGAATCGAGCCCTTAATTTTTTAAGTTATTTTGATGGTAGGACTGAAGCTCCTCAATCACTTCCACTTTGCAATGTTGTACCTAAAATACTGTAATTGCATTAAAAAATTCATACAACTCAGGCACTATCTGTAAAAATGTTTTTTATCAAAAAAAGTGCATACTTCAAGGGAATGTAGTTCCTGGTTCACATATTTTAGAGGGGTTCATTTTAAAGGTTAAATGCTTTACAGTTTTTGACAAACATGGAAGTGAAACTGTGTTGTATTTTAGCATACATTTTAACAGCACTTCTACTTTCATGTTGACACAGGCCATGTTGGTAAGATTTTGTGTTTTAAGAAACATCCCTATTACAGTACCAGGGAAGATGAGTGAAAGCATAACTTGTCAGAGGTATTTCACTTAATTGTAGTGAAATGAGAGTTTTTCTAGTGTGTTTAAGAATATATTAGTTCTTTGTAAAAAAACCTTCTTTCTCCTAGAATAAAACACCAGGATCTTCTGAGAACAAAAAGAGTCACTGTACTAGCATAAGCCCCTAAACACCATTAGAGACATTACTGCTTGAACACTGTGTTTTTATTTGTTTTTATTCAGCATGGGGAAGATATATTGCTTGTTACTCATATGTGTATTAATATAAAAGTCAAAACTCATTTTTGTCAGATCCTGTGTGGAAGAACCTTACAGCTCCCAGTCACTTGAATTAAAAGTCCCAGCTTCTTTCTTCTCCTCCAAGAGGGCATGTCAAAAGGTATTTTTTCCCTTGTTTTTAAAACACCGTTTCTTTCCTGATTCTCCATACTGTCCTTCCTCTCAGAGCTACCAAACCAGTGGCACTGTCAGCTTAGCCATCAACTCCCAGCCCCCCTTTCCCCATCCCTCGCTCCTTTTAGTTGTGCGGCCCCTCTCACGTGGTGTGGAGGATGCAAGCTGCGTCCCTTCTAACACATAGGGAGTTTCTTGGTCAGTGGCTTCATACGAGTTCAGGAAGATGTACTGTCATTTCTCAAATGAATGTTATTTTCTCGGGATAAAATGACCAATATCTGTTTTGGCTGTTTGCTGCCCCCACTCTAGCTGGGATGCTGTCCCAGCTGTGAGATTTGCAGTGCTTTGTGAGCATCTTCTGATTTCAGATAGGTGCTTTTCATGCTGTGTACACCTGTTCAATGACTGTGTTTTCTGTTCTGAGACATTTCCTAACCGCTCAGTTGAAATTTCTGATTAATTAGATATCATCAGGTTGAAATGTAGTTAATTATAAAAACAGAGGTAATTGCTTCAAGGATGATGCTTGCATATATAATTTGTTCCTGTTGTCGTGTCCGTCTGTCCATGTCTCTCCCCAGTTCTACTGTTTAAAAAGAGCCTGGGTTTTGTTTTGCTGTGGAAAGACCCCATACAAAGAGGAGACACAGCTAGAGCCCAATTGTGCACAAAATGTTGTTGGGTGAAAGTATGAGAAAATGAGAAAAAGGAAATAGTTTTTTCAAATTACTAGATTCTTTGAAATCCAGTAAAGGGGCCTGAGCATGGTAAAGTTCAGACTTGGCCTTTTACCTTAGAACGTTGAAAACCAGGTACTTCAGGCAATAAATATCTACTTTCTCTTTATGTAGTGTGAACATGCTTCTCTTGAATAGATAGGATTTTTGAAGATGTCCAAGGTAGTAATACCTTTTTTGTACCTTATTGCATGAATCTTTATGTCCAATTGGGTTTATCTGGTATGTGGTTTTTAAGTGGTGCTTGCATTTTATTTATCAGCTCATAATTTTTTATGCACATAAACATGACAAAAGGCATGCCAAAAGAAATATCTGCATTTGGAATGAAATGATCCATTAATATGAAAGACCAAGATATATCAACATCATTTGTATTCTGTATACAAGTGTATGCTAAATAATTTTGTTTTCAGAGTATTTATTCACTGACATGCTGACTGGCTTTCTGACTTTGAAATAATTACAGGCCTCAGCTGTACCTGAAGTGTTAGTCGCAGTGATTTAGCTCTGCTGGTAATGTTGTGAATATATAGACTATTAATATGCTGTGGGGCTGCAACAGTGAAGAAGAATCTGTAACTGTACTGAGTATTCACCTTTCCAAACAACACCACTCAACTCTTTCAGTACATGCACCCATACACCTGTGTAAAACTGGGAGACTATTAAAAACAGGTCCTTGTTTTCAGTAATTGTTTTTTGTTTTGTTTTGTTTTGTTTTTAATTAAGGCCATTGTATTATTTAGTCTTCAAAGATCATGTGTACCAGTTTCCATACCCATCTTGACACGCCTTGGTGTTTCAGTGCTGCCAACACTTTTCAGTACTGTGCTTCCTAAGACCAAAATGTGCCAAAAGCAGTTTATTTTATTATTCCAGCTACACTATTTTGCTAATGTTTTGGTTTCTTCAGCTTTTCTCAAAATGAGTAGTTCTCACAGCTTTTCTTTTCCAGTGGTGTTTGTGGATACAGAGTGTGAGCAACTGAAATAGGAATTCTCATAAGCTTAAGTACTTCATTTAGAAACTTTTGTGATCAACTTATTCATAGGTGAAGATCAGTCAGAGCCACAACTATTACAGTCACCACTGAAAATGATGAATAAATTACCTTTTCCTTAAAAAAAAAAAAAAAAAAAAAGTAGTATATTTCCAAATGAAGATACAGAAGTTGCAAGTTTAGAGAGGTTGCTCATAAGGCACTCTGCACTCTCCTAGTTTTTGTCACCTTAAAAAGAGGCAGGCCGTTGCTCCCCCTCTTAGGCAAGACAGCCAAGACAGGCAAACCCATCCTTGCTGTGTGCTTTGTATTCTCAGGTCTTGAGGTTACCAAACCCACTAATTCCTCATTCAGCAGAGATCTGAGCTGGCTTCATCTGCACGATTTCTGTGTCCGAGATGAACCTAAATGCTGGCACACTTGACTGCCTGGGGTGTACCAGCAAGCATGTCCTCTACAGGTTTTTGCTGTCTGTGGAAGCTATCTAGCTACTAGGATAGTGTCTGATCATATAAAGCAAGTCAAGTTTGTTTTTTTTGTCTAACTAAATGTAATTTATATTTTTAGTCTTTCTGCCACTAAATTCTTTAATGCTTCTTCTCAGACGAGTAGCAGTTTACTAAATCTTACAGCAGGTGTTCAGTTGTAGCTTGTACCCAGAGAGCTGATGAAGTTACATCTTCAGTGAATAACATGATAATGACTGAATTTATCAGAGTATAGTACCAGGACAGCATATTTCACTGCATTATTTTTTGTAATGAAGGAAGAGAAGAATACCTGTAGGTGGCAATAGTACCGAAGCTGTAGCCACATGCCATTGTGGGTTTTTTAATTAGTAGGTTACCATCAAGTTATTTTTCAAGTCAGCTTTCTGCAATTCTGATTCAATAAAATGCTTTTGTAATGCCGAAGGCTGGGGCAGCCTGGTCCCTCATGTCTGACTGTAAATTGAAGTGCCGCGTTCTCCACACTACCAGCACTGTCTGGCTTGGGAAAATTCATGGATGGCTTTAGGAAATTTTGTTCCGATGTTTATCTCTCTCTCTCTCTCTTTTTTTTTTCTTTTTTTTTTTTTTTTTTTGCCAGTGAGTGTTGACATGGCTTTTTAATGACAGCATTGAGAGAAATGTGACATTTTTCTCATTAGAATTATTTTGATGCACAATATAAGAAGCTACACTAGCACAGCCACAAATTGTAGAATTCTCTTAGTGAACTGGAAAGATAAAATGTTGTGTGTACCTAAATTAAAACAAACAAGCAAACAACAAACAAACCAACAAAAAATAAAATCTAAACCAACCAAACAAAAAACCACTAACCAAAACAAAAAAAAGCCAAACAACCTTCCCTCCACCCCCAACACTATCCATGGATGAAGCCCAAGTTCTGGTCTGTGGTTTCTCTTTCAAGGTGAAAACGTGGTGCCAGTGAGTACAGCAATATCGGGGGAGAGTATTGTTACCTGTGCAGCTCTGACGACAGCCAAGGAGAAGGTGTGCTGTGAACGTGAGCAGCAGCACAAGGGACGCTGTTATTGTGGGGTGCAGTTGATGGGCTGGTGTGCTCTGAGTTTTGGCTACACTCAGGATAGTCCTCAGACATTTTATATATGGGCTGCTGTAACCTGCGATTACTACAGAATACTCTGGGAGGTGTGGCTGGCACCAGGTCTCTTTTCACAGTGCCTTTTATAATGTACTTCTTGAGTAAGAACACAACTAAAGTGTCAGAAGTTGCTAATCCAGTGGGTCATTGCACTATGATGCACTGGATTTATCACTGACCAATGAGGATTACAGAAGTAATGTGCACAGGTACAGTTCTTAATTTACAGTCTATATCAGTATGTACAGAATCATAGAATGCCCCCAGTTGGAAGGGACCTCCAACAGGTCATGAGTCAGTTCTAGTCCAAAATCTCTGCAGTGAGCAGGGACATCCTCAACTAGATCAGGTTGCTCAGAATCTCGTCAAGCCTCACCTTGAATATCTCCAGGGATGGGGTCTCCACCACCTCCCTGGGCAACCTGTTTGTTCCATCACTCTCACAGTAAAGAACTTCTTCCTCATGTCCAGTCTAAATCTACCCTGTTCTAGTTTAAAACCATTCCCCCCCCCTTCCCCATCACTACATGCCCTTGTAATCAGTCTCTCCCCAGCTGTCTTGTAGGTCCCCTTCAGGTACTGGAAGGCTGCTATAAGGTCTCCCCCGAGCCTTCTCTTCTCCATGCTGAACAACCCCATCTCCCTCAGCCTTTCCTCATAGGAGAGGTGCTTCAGCCCCCTAATCACCTTTGTGGCCCTCCTCTGGACCTTCTCCATCAGGTTCATACCCTTCTTATGCTGGGGGTTACAGACCTGGATGCAGTGCTTCAGATAAGCCAGAGCATAGTGCCAGAATCACCTCTCTGTCTGCTGGCCATGCTTCTTTTGATGCAGCCCAGGATGTGATTGGCCTTTTGGGCTGCAAGTGCACATTGTTGGGTCATGTCCAGCTTCTTGTCCACCAGAGTGTCTTCTATATCATTATTACTTGGTAGGTTATTTAAATGCCTACTAAAAATTAAGTAAGATCGGTGACACAAATCATTTGCATTAGATGAGGCAGTACTAACTGAACAGAAAAAATCTAAGTTCTATTTATGGCCCATTATCTGTAGTGGCATTTTTATTAAATTCCACGAAATGGGGAAGTGACACATTCACTCAAAATTCTAGTTGCCACTAGAATAACTATTTGTCCAGAATATTATTTTCTGAGGGAGTCTAATTTATGCATGCCAAGTATTTTGCTGGCTGGTAGTTCAAAATAAAGATTTTTTTGTTTTGTTTGGTTTCAGAAATTTAATCATTACCTTCAGCTGTGAATGCCCATTGCTTGGAGAAAATTGTCCCTGTAATTGTGCTACCATTTTAACTGGCATTTTAATTAAGGCTCTTCTACTTATCAGTGTAAAGCCAGGGACCATTTGTTTTGCACCTGAATCCACTGACTAAAATGAACAAGTTGGAGAAATAAAGTCCATGTAAAATGTTGGAGAGTTCTTTGCAATAATGAAATAATTGCAAGTTCCTAACTAACGTGAAATCAAAGTGAAAGAGAGCAATCCTATTCTGACTCTGGGAGAAGCAGGTGAGGTGATAACTCAGTGACCTACTTTGCTGTGCTGATTTATTGGCAGTAGTCATCCCAGTAGCTGAACCCCAGAATTCCACTTCTGCTGATATTGTTACACAGATGCTTGTAAAGGAGAGTCCATGATGCACAGCTGTGATTTCTCCCTCTGTGATTCACTATACCTGACCAGACTTGTTGGCCTAGAAGTGTAGCATGTTGTTCTTGACATATTTTATCCCTCTTTTTTTCAACTGTTTTGGCTCTGCAGCTTCAAATAGCCTAGGCCTTTAAGAAAATTGCTGTGGTAGTGGAATTCTGCAGTGAAGTACCAGGAAAAAGACAGCTTGCAACTGGTGTGTGTAGGTCTTGTATATTTTATCTAAATTATTTAAATAATTATCTAAATTATTTTAACTAGCTTGCTCCATATGCCTGCTTTCTCAGCAGTCTTAGAGTTCAGCCTTGCGAAGGAACATTAGTCTCCAAAGGTTAAGAAAAAAGAGCAGCCAACACATGTTAGAGAAATAGAGTAGTGGTGGATGGAAACAAAGCTAAAAACCTTTCTGTGAAGCAAAGATCAGACACAGGTTTCTGTTGTCAGGGGTGGGAACTCAGTTAAAGATTGATGACTTCAGTTGACCTTAATTACATTCTTGTACAATGGTCATTAAAAAAAGGAGAGGCTTAGAAATATTGCCTTTGCAGTCCTTTTATAAATGCTGGGCAAGGAATAACTGGGTGACATAGAAGCTGAAGGTGACCTTTTTGTGTGTATGTGCATGCTTCAAATCTGTGCTATGTGTTTGTGTTTTGGTTTCTTTAATATGATGTTTTAAAAAGATCATGAAAGAATTTTAAATCTTGACTTGATTACACAGGTTACTTAACTGCTCACGAATCTGGAGGCCACCCAACCCATGTTTATTGTCCTGGGCAATACAGGTAAATGGTTTACAGACCAGCAGTGACATTCTAAAAATATATTGCACTTTCTCAGTTTTACAATATGGGCAGGTCCTACTCGTAACCTACAGGGTTCATGGAGGCTAGCAAAACATCTTTCAGCAACTTACAGATGTCTATGTTTGTTATTCTGCCCTTTCCCAGTTTATCATTGTCCTGTCTTGCAGCAGCCCTCAGAGAGATGGTCGATCCTGGGCTGTGGTGGGCACAGCGTTGGGGAAAAGTAGAGCTGGAGGTATAGCCTCCACTTCTCTCCATGATGAGCATCTGCCTTTTACCCTGCTCCAGGTTACCAAAGTGAGACCCTAGAAGATGATATGTCTGTTGGGAGGGATGGTGCAGTCCTTTGGGCCTCTTAGTGGCAGAACTAACTAGCCTCTGCCCTGGCCATTTAGCTCCCATCTCCTGCCTGACACTTCCTCTAGGCCTGGTAGTATACAGCTCACAGGCCCTATAACTTGCCCTAACCCTCTGTTAGCCAGCGTGGGACTTGTGCTTTCCACTGCCTCCCCCACAGAGGCTGGGGACTTTGCAAGTCAGTGAGAAGTCACGGTTGGCGTTGCTGCACACGCCCATGTTGTGTGTACCAGATGGTGCTGCTGTGTCTCACTGGCTCCTCTCGGCAGTTGTTGCCTTCCCTAGGGAACTTAAAGCGGGGGTGATGGGGTAGTAAAAGGCCAACATGCTTGTTGCTCTGAAAAATGCAAGTATACAGCCACTGCTCAAGTTTTCTCTGTCTCCTGTCTTGCTCTTCCCAGGCTGATGCTTCCTCCTCTGTGCTCTTTGATGCCCTATTACTTTCTCCTCCCTGTATGTTCAGATGATGGTGCAACACATGGTTTAAAAAGTCTTTTGAATGGGAAGCATGTTTACAGTGAGAGCAGATAAGGGAAACCAAAATCAATAGAAATGGTTTTCTGGTTCACAGTTTCGCTAATGTCTTCAGCTTTAAAGGGATTTGAGATTTTTGTGAGGTAAATGACCCATTGCAGACTACTCAGACATTTCAAGTTGCATAAAAATTTTAAGGCATAATAAAGTGCTAGTGCATACTCCTGCTCCTGGTGATTTGAAAGGTTACTGCAGATTTCCTTTCCTGTTACAATATATTTTATTTTCATTCTTGGGAAGCACAGCTGAAGGCGAAGGTAGAAGCAGTTTCGGGAGGTTGCCCATGAAACAGGAAAGTTTTGTTGAGGTGTTTTAGGTACTTTCTTCCATTCTTGTTCCATCTTGCACAAGAGTGGATGCCAAGTAACACGTGCTCTCCTATTTCATCTGTCAGTTTCTTATGTAGGATTTGTATCTGCTTCTTATGTAAAGACCTCTAAGTAATCCTTAGCTGCTGAGCCTGTTCCCCTGTCCCCATCCCTCTCTTCATTTTGTAAAAATGCACCCGAAGAAGGGTTACAAAATTGTATGTGCCCCAGTTACTTCCCATGACAGTCCTTGGGGTCCTGTACAAGCAGTGTAATATCTAAAAATACTTGAAAAACACAGGAACATAAAGACAGAGTTACTGATGGTCCACTTCCTTTCTTCCCCAGATGAACCACTGCAGATCGGTCCTTGCTGGGCATTTATCCATTGAACTGGCATTAGTAAATAAAGCTATGGGCAGACTTTAACAGAAAAAAACATAGCTTAAGAATTTATCATATCATGTCAGAAGAGGCAACAATATTTCTTGGCAGAGTTTCCACCCGCCTTATGAGTGGACAGAGCTGAATGTATGCCTTCAAATGAGCTCCTCTGGACACAGGAAGTGACATCTGCCAGCCCCTTCCACTTCTGGTCTTGCTGGAGGAAGAATTGGACGTGTAACTCCATGGCAAATGAAGCAATGGCTAAAACCAGTGTCAAGCACACTGTTCTGGTTTGTTTTATTTAGGCTTCCAGTTACCATGATACATTAAAAAATGTATGAATGTTGACAAATACAAGGAGATTGTTTACACTGAGTTTTCTTACCTCAGGGAAAATTTAAAACTTAGTACCAATGGATTACAGCACACCAACAGATGTGGTGGATTGTTCTGGACAAGCTTTCCTGTGTCTTTCAGTATCACCTATGCAGCAGATTGTTGAGTTTTGTTGCTGTGCTTAGTATCAATTATAACTTTCTCAGTGCCTACGTGCTTCTAACTTCCCTTGAAAAATGGCTGCTGCCACAAAATAACCCAATTTCTGTTATTATTATAACATTTAAATGACATATCATGGTCAAACCAAACCATCTGTGCTGACAAGAATTTCCATCAGTGTGCAGCTGAGGCATCAGCCTTCAGCAGAAGCCCAGTTAACAACATCTATTTTTCTTACGATTTATTTTAAATTCATCTAACATACCCATCCACTGTCTTCCATCTTTCAGAGAGGCTAACAGAAATTAGATGAGTTGGAAACTGTCCGAGGGGTGAAATTCATTCTTTACTCACAACTAACCCCTGGTGGTGGTATGGAGCCCAACGCAGAGAAAGCTCAAGAGGTTCTGTTCTGGGAATAGTGTTGTCTCTGATTTGCTTAACAGTATCACATATATTTGCTTGTGTTACTTTTAAGCACAACTGCTATAAACTATATATATATATAAAAAATAAAAAATATCCTTTGGACTGATACTTGAAAGATCACTGTATGTATCAAGTTTTTCAAGTAAGCCACAAAATCAAAGGATGCTGAAAGATCAAGGCTGAATATTAAAAACAGTTGCAGCAGGAGGCCTTTCAAACTCCTAGTTTAGCAGTGTTAGTGCTGTGGTCATATCTGAAAGTTAACTCTGGGGTTTTTTCCTGTTCTTTTGTTAGCACCTCACCTTGATACTCTACAAATCTCTTTTAAGGAAAGACAGCTTAAAGATGAAGTGGATTATCCAGGAGAAGCTAGGTTTTAATAAATGATGCATGTACTACAGCCTTGAGTAACATAAAAATTGGTAAATTATCAGTGTGCCTTTGAAATAACCTTACAGAAGAGCTGTTGGCCATAAATTATGTCAATAACTTGTATGTGCACATTTCTAAAATCTCAGAAATAGTTGCCATATTCTCTCTCAGGTGCCACATGAGCTGGTAAGGCCAGCATATTATTCAAAGTACTTGCATAAATACATCAGTGTTTTTGCAAAAAGTACACAAAGTTCAAAGTCCAAAGAATTAGTCCTGAGTATCCATTGCAGCAGGTATCTCACCTACATGGTAAATTCTGCCACAGCTGCTCTAGAGACTTGGTGCTGACCAGTACTGACAACAAGATCTAACTAAGTGGTGGTGTGTCACGTGTAGGAACCCCTGTTTGTCTAAGCAGCAGCACTATATGCTGATCAAATCCTTGAGGACCAAAATCAGCTTACTTTCTATCATTAGATGTGAATGAGGTAACATACATACAGAAAACTAGAGACGTATTTCTGAAATTCTTGGAATTACAATTTCTTCTTAGAATTTCTTACAGGGAACAATCTGTTGCCATGTATATGGCTCTTATGACTCATTCAATGAAAACCTAGTAAATGGAATTATGAAAAGCCATCTAGAACAACTTATGTATTTCTTCCCTCCTCCTGAGACATGGTCCTGGTGGAAGTGCTTCTAGCTTGCTGCCCACCTATTAATACAAAACCACTGCAGCTGCTTACTATTAAGTCCTGATTCAAGAAATGATGCTATTGCATATTCTTTCTTTTCCATGTATGCATATGTATTTATAAATATATGTCTTTATTTATATAAATTCTAGCTTGAAATAGCTAGACACACACAGGTAAGTGTGACTGAGGGCTCTGTATCTGACGTTCAGAGATCCAAGTGGCACAGAATTTATGGTGAAAAGAATTTCAAATTTACTAGTGGCTGAAAGCAAGATTTTATTGCACACCCCCAGCAGGACTATAGTAAATTGCAAACACTGATACTGCCCCTTATTTGAATGGTTCTGCAGAAGATGAGAAGGACTTGCTCATTCAAGTTACAGGACTGTTATTTTTTTCCCTGCTTTAATGGCTGTCCACAGTTTATTGAACTAACACCTATTGGCAGAGATTTGGGATGGTCCTTAGCTGTTGAAAACTGGCAATATTTATGGAAGTCAAAAGGTTTGTCACAATTTCTTGACATATTAAAAGTCTATTGCAAGAATTAATTACTAGGAATCAGCTCAGAAACCCCTCTGATCAACGTGTAACATGAAGAACAAGTCCACTTACACTTTTCTTCTTGGGGTAAAAATGTACCAAGACTAGTACATCCTTTCTCAAAGAAACTGTTAACTTTCTTCCCTCTGCCCTGTTCTACTGTTTCCTGTCCATCCAACACAGTGCCCAGCCAACAACTGCTCAGGCTTTTGTCAGACTGAATTCAGGAAGGCATGATGTGGGTGTTTCCCATACACACTGCACAGCGCTAAGTGCAAACTGCTCACTCTGCTGATAAAATGACATAAGCACCAGGGAGGTGTGAATTAATAATGTGTCTTTATACATATGCATGTCTGCAGAATACCTAATGAACAAAGAAAAGGCAGCTTGAGCAGTGTATTTTTAATCCTGAAGTTTTCTGTCTAGTGTTTTTCTTATTTCTGGTATTACTGAGCAGCACAAAGGCGTGTTGAAAATAGTAGGAATTCGTTTGCTGCAAGTGTCATTCACAGCTGCTGAGGAATACTGGAAAACTAGGGGAGGAGGAAATGCTGATCAGTGCATGTGTTTACCAATGCACATTTGTATGTGCCTGGATCTAGAAGGTACAAAAGGAAACAAGAGGGTTGTGTCAAAAGTTGGGGGGGAATCAAGTCAAAAAGATGTTTGTCACAATGCAAGTAAGTTGCAGGGACTTTAGCTCTGTGTGTGCAATGAGGAAATAAAAAGTTATTCATAAATAGAAAACCCACCGTGTGGGTGGTTTGTTTTGGGGTCTGTTAATCTCTTCTGCTTTAAAATTGCTGTATGATTTTGATAGATGGGTTGAAGATGTCTTGCTGAGAGCAGTTACTAAATTTGTTTGGTTTTATTCTCATCTTAATAAGAGGATTCACTTAAAGCTATTTAAATGCTTAGAGACATTGTTTAACTTTTAAATGTTTATTCTGCTGCCTCTCTGCATTCACTACAGAGGAATACAAGAATTCCCTGCTGATACAGTTGAGCTTATCCACTTCATTTCTGCATCAGCGAAGCTGAGTTGTGTACAGACGTGCCCTTATTGCTTACTACTGGATGCCTTAGAAAAATAAATACATTATGTTTTGGGAGACTGATCAGATGAAGTCCAGATAAATAAAGAAAATTTCGTTGTCAGTAGCAAGGGGAAAATTTATGCACCACTAGTGAAGCATCCCCTGAAGATGACACAATCTTTGAGAAAAGAGTAGCATATTCCTGCTGGGTGACATAGTTCTACGGAAAGATTATTTCCCTTTTCTAACAAACCACATAACTGTTTGCATACCTCAGGTGTTTTATCTTCACAGATATTCTAATGCCACATTTGCATTATTCTTGGTCCTTCAAGCAATCCTGTTAGTTTTCGTTTTCCCTCATAATAATTTAGCAGCTGGTATTATATTCAGATATAATTGCCAATCTCAGCTTCACGAGAAGATTCACTCTGAGGCTTCCCACTAGGTTTTTGCTTGGATGAAGCTGTTTGTTATTTTTCCAAAGCCTGACTGAAGCATGCTGTTATTGAAGTTCTGTTAGAAAAAGAGAATGGTTCATTTTAAAGGTTTAATAGTTTGGGGTGTCCATGTTTTTTACAGATTTATCTAAATGCTAGATGGCTTAACATTTGACTGTGTTCTTGCTCCGTGTCTTTTACAATAATAATTAACCTTTATAAAGATCCACATTATATTGGTGTTATGAGTCTGGATACAAATGTACCCAATGTGATATGACACAATTAAACCCATGGCAACTAAGAATGCAATGGCATGATCCACTTTAGTCCTTGGTTCTGCCTTCTGCCCTCGGGTCTGACACCCTCCCCACTTTCCAGAGTCAACACCATGGCTTGAGGAGCTGGCTGTGCAGCCAGTCAAATGAGGGAGTTAATGAAACCTGTATATATGTGTTTTTGCAATCTAACAGTTTGTTTTGACAAGAGATAAATTTTCATCTGGATTAGTGCTCTAAGCAGCTCATCATTGTTGCATCCAAATTACAACCCAGCCTCAAGGATAAGGTATTAGACCAAACAGAAGCAATAAAGGTACGTCTGTCTGCCCTGGTAATACATGGGTGGTCAGCAGTTCTGCACACTAACTCTGAAGCACTGGCATCCAAGAATTGGTGGGTTTTGTTGCAGCTTAAGTACACAGTATAAATACTCCTCCGCCTTCATTGCAGCTTGCATTGGTTGCTTCCAAGTTGGTATTGCTATCTGTTTATGGGCTTTGATACCCACCCATGCCTGTAGTTTCAAGGCCACTGATGTCAGCCAGGGGCTGTGCCTTCAGGAGGCCCCACCTGGGATCATTCTTTATCTACGCAACAGGGGCATATATAGAGAGCTCCCTTTTGGACTTCTTGCTGCTACTGTCTGTGCAACAGAGCTACAGGTATGTGACCAGAGTGACTTTGCCTACTAGCCAGGGCCGAACCATGCCTTTCAGCTTAAGCAAATCCTCAAACCATGCCCAGAGTTTCAGTGGCACAAAACAGAACTGCTGGAAAATGGTAGGTTATATCCATGACAACTTGGGGCAGAAATGAAAAATAAGTGGAATTAAAAATGAAAATGAAAAAAAACCCAAACCATACACCTCTCGAGTTTTTTTTCTTGTTAAATTTTCAAACAGCGAGAGGTGCTAGATAGAAAATGTAAGAAAATCTTTCATTTAGAAACAAAACCACTTTTCATTGAAAGAAATGCAAGGTTTTGGTAAATATTAATATTTTGTAGTTTTATCAGACCTGTGTGTTTGAGATGCTGAAAGTCGTTGGAATTGGTAAGCATCGAGCAAGTTGCAAGGTAGGGATTTTCCCTTCGTGTCCCATGTCTTTGTGATACCACTTGTTTCTGAAGAGTTTGTCTTGATTTGTGTACTATGACTTTTCCTCAGCTGTGTTACTTAGTCCTAACTTTTCTATAGAACTCTTAATTATTTGACCTATATGCCATCTTGCTATTAGAGTATTTATTTTGCTATTGGAGTTTATATATTGCTCAAATGCTTTCTGCTGAAACTCCTAATTACCACTGTTTCAAAACCTACATGTAATAATGAATCTTTATTAGCAGAATAGGAAAGATAGAACATTCAATTTCTCCCCTTATAATACTTTAAATAAAATTGTTTATAAGTCTGCGTATGTGTGTGAGATACAAACACAATATAAGGGAACATTTTAAAATAACAGTTTCACTAGAAAGCCTATAATTATTAGAGGTTTTTTCCTCTGTTTTGATTTGTAAGCATGTGCCTGTGACATTCTTGTTGATAGTGTCATGCCTTTATACAGGGCTTGAAAAATCTGTGTGACATCTGTAAAATTGTTGGCCTGAGGTAGTTACAAAAAAGAAGTGGGGAGCTGCTCATAGCTCAAGGAGAGGCAATTACTTGCTGACCTTCCCGATCAAACCAACCCAAACCCTGCTGCCAAAATTGTTTGGGTTTTTTTAGGTGGAAGAGGGACAGCTTCATCTTTTCTTGACAGTTGAGGCTAGCTGGTGATGGGCAGGGCTGAGTGCACGATAGGCACTGGAAGGGCAGAGAGTTTTCCATCTCTTCCAGCCACAGACAGAGCTGTCTGGGTGCTTCAGGGTGTCTTCTGATGAGCTGTCAGGCATCTGTGGGCACTGAGGTTCTCTACGCTTCTTTTGCCTTAGGATTGCTTTTTGTATAAATGCTTTATCAACATAGCTGTATTGGTTAAGAAGGTAAAGAAAAAGAGCTCCTACCCTTTATGGATATAACTTAAATAGGAAAAGCTCAGTTACAATTATTCTGGGAAAACAAAGTATTAATTTTGTTCCAGAAATATATATATATTCCTATATAGCAGCATAGGAGATTTTATTGGTAGATATATCTCCACCATTCCATTTTCTAATGATGTCACACTGTAACATTTTTCCATTTATGAAAGTTAAGGGGGAAACTCACTTGATAATTCTGTAGGGTATCTCGTGCGTTTCACTGGTTGTATAAGAACAAAGCAGAAGACTTCAGTCTTTCAAAAATTGTCCACAAAGTTTCATAATGAATAATAGCTTACAAAATTATAATTTTTAGAAAGCCCAAAAGGAGTACATGTGAGTATATGTTCAAAATTCAGACTTATTTTTTCTGTTTAAAATCTGTATTCTCCTACAGACTACTCTGAAGCATCTGACAGCACCAGGATAGTTAAATTAGGTATCATGTTATATCTTATGACTTGCCACTGTGGTTACCTACTCACATGTCTAAACTCACTAAATCTAAATTCCAGTCTAAATCATGATTCTAATTGTTGTAATTATATAGTTCTGATGCAGGGATGTAGGCATACAGATGTTGCAGTGTGATATTGTTAAGAACAAATACTTATATGCAGGATGTTATGAAGCTCTGCCCCTATCTTTAGGACATTAGAAGTGAGGGAATTTGCTGTGGAATATGAGGAAATGCATGATAAAGGCCTTGCCTATTGAAGCAATTGGCAAGACTTTAATCAATGGACCTGTTTTTTCCGTATAAAGCATTATAAAAGTAAAATGAGTGTCATACCTATTGGTAATACAACCAGGAAGTAAATACAGCAAATACTTTATTCAGTGAAAACTATCCTGTAAAATTCTATAGTGATACATAGTAATAAACCAAACCCAGCTCCTTGATGTGTCATATGATGTGTACGTTGTCTTGATATGTCATATGTTTACATCTGGCAGATTGAGAAGTAAATTGGAAGGAGCTTTATGTTTTTATTATGCTCATCATAAATGGGCTTTTAATCATATTTATCTAATGGCCCAGTTAACCCGCCAGATAACCAACTTAACACACTTCTCTTTTTTAAAAGGTAAACTTTCATATTGCATCGAATTAGATTTAGCAGAACCACAGTTGGGTGAGTTGTATGTGGTCGACTTTGATAGTGGTAAAGGAGCTTCATGTCCCTGTAACTTGCATCTCTATCTATAGAGTCACTGTAAGGAAACCCTAAGGGATGCTCACCAGGAAGAGGTATAGGCTTACTTGTATAATCATTAATTTTCCTGTCCTCTCATAACCCATCTGTGTTTTCTGGTTGACTGGGAAAGGAGTCCTAATCCTGCATTTGACATTGTCTCTTGATATGGAAATAATTGATGTCACACGTTCAGCGTGACATAACTTACACAGTGCCATGGCCAGGCAATGCACTTCATAGACAAATAAAATTGACAGGTTCCTATCCAGCACAATCTACAATCTTTATGTACAACCATCAGCCACAAACTGAGCTGGGATATCTGTGAAGCTGTGGCCACAAACAGTAGGGTGAAAGCTGAGGTGTATTGACTTACAGAGCCTTCAGGAGCTCAGATGTCAGCTACCCAGCTACATGGCACTTCAGGGGGGCTAGCTGCACTTCTCTGAGCAGTGGGTAGAGGTGGCACATCCTGAGAGCAATTCTTGTGCTCATGAGCTATGGCTAGTTCAAGGTTTTCGCTTGTTTGGTTTAATTTGGGATAAAAGATCTCACTGATGTAACTGTTAGGATATGCTGTAATAGGAGATTCAGGCTGGATGTCTTCTGGCTGCAGTCTGAACAGTTTGGATGCAAGTTCACATTTGTGTTGTGGAATGGGGTACACATTTATGTGCCAACAGTCTGCAGCTGTTGTCTTCTGCATACCTCATGGCAATATCAAAGTGGCTGACTTGGGACAGACAGACTGCATACACTTATTCCCAGAAGGGCCTTAAATTACATACTGAGAGACAAAAAAAAAATTGTGAGCTAATGAGCAGCAACCTTTCACATTGCCAGAGGAAGAATTCTGTACTTGCCTTTGCAACATGGGTCATCTTCAATGTAAATTGCTGGGCTCCAGGCAAGTTCTTGGCTATATACAACAACTGACATTCATATAGTAGTAGTCTGATAGAAAGGTGGGTCTTACTTACAGCATTTGAAATGCAAAACACTGCCAACATCCTATAGGTACCATTTGCACTATTGCTGTCAGCAGCAGCAGCAGCAATGAGGAATTATGTAGCAGGAATTTCCTAGACTGTACAAGAACGAAGAAAGGGCTTGAAATTGCCTCTTATCACACAGCAAGGGACACAGGATAGTGGGCAGGGGAAATGACTTCAAGAGGAAGAACATTTGTTACCCTTAACTGGAATTTTTCAGTTTCTTGCCTATCCTTCACCCCCTATCAATGCATCTCACTAGTACACAATGACAGTCTTGGTTTGGGAGTTTTTTTTCCTGTATAGAAAATGGGTACTCACAGAGTATCCATGGCTGCGATATCCTGAAAACACATAAAACATTTCTTAATGAGGCGAGGACAGGGGAGGGGAGGAGAGGAGTTGATTTATCAACATCTTCTGAATGAACGTCACAGCTTGGCAATGCAATCTGTACGTCTCAGTGTGGTCCCTTGGTAGTTTGTGCTGGGTACAGATGAGCAGAGTATCTCCTTTCGAGTGGGTGTGAAAGGCTCATGCTTTGGCAGATAAACTGAGAACCGTGACAGTGTACTCACAGATAACTGCAAGACTGATGTCACACAGCTCTGTCCTGTTTGCCGTCAGGCTTAGAAATGGCACTGACAGTCCATCATCATGTAAACCTTTTCCCCAGAGACTGGTTGGAAAAAGATTTGGAGGGCATGTTGAAAAGTCTTTTGTAAGAAGCCCCGGTATCCTGTTTAGGGTACAGATGTTACTGTTGTGGAAAAAGGGACCTTCACCTTCTTCCTGATTGTACCTTTGCCAGCATACTTTTGCCAGCGTATGTTTAATTTCTCCCAACAAACATCAGAACACAACATTTAATAATAGCATTTTTAATTCCGGAGAACTCAAGGTTCTCCCCAGAAGTGCTGTCCTTCTTCCACAAATGCGATAGTGGAAGTCCAAAGAAGTAAAGTAAATGCCAAGATCCAGTTTCATGGTAAAAATGAAAAGAGAAAGGAGCCAAACCTCAAGCCAGAAAGCTCTTATTGACAGAATTTCCATGCCTTCCATCTCCATAAAGGTTTCCTTTCTTGTGATACTTCCTAGTGTGTGTGCTTGACCCCATCTATGGTATTACATTGTGTGGGAGTTGGGTTTTGCAAAGTAATCCCACCATTGCCTCTGCTGCTGCCTCTCCCTCCATGACCTATGCATAAGTCAGTACAGATAATTCATGGCTCACAGGTGGGACTGCTGTGTCTGCTGAGCTGGGTCCAGCAGCAGGAAAGGGATGGCAAAAATGCAGCTCACAGAGGGAATAGTGAGACAGGGGTCATCTGTATACAGCTCAGGCTCCACCTGACAGGCATGCTTTGGGCGGTGCCTCTGCTGCTCCTCCAGACATTGGATTTTCCAAAAACAGGTCAATGTGTGCAAACCCAGTATTGATTTTTGTCACTCTGAAAGCTGAATACACTGGTGTACCCCCACGTACAGCCATCTTAAGCATAACCAGATCTTTGATTCCTAATTGGAATTATTTTTTAAAAGGACACTTTAAAAAGGAAGGCAAAATAATGTAAATATCAAGAGTTAAGCATTCCGGGTGGTGTCAGCATGCTGAAGTGAGGGGAAGCACTGCAAAGGATGAAATTACTCTGTGCCTCTAAGGACAGCTGTGCAGTCAGTGAAGGATTTTGAGGTATTTGAACTTTAAAACTGCCACATGGATGGTTGAGATGATTTAATGCTTTTATCATTAATTTAAACTGTAGAAATGAATTTTAAAAATACTTTGTGAGAAGAACAAAGGATGAGAGAATTCATCTATTGGCTACCACTTCATATCACTGTGAGTCCAGCCTCATTATCCTGCCAATATCTGGAATGATTTGCTTTAGTGGATTGAAGGTTCAGTTGGAATAGGTGCAGTGTGTGGGAAGAGCATTTATTCAAACTCCGTGGGCTTTTGAAAATAACAGGGAGAGGAGTACCTGGTGAGGCTGTCAGAAGTTCTATGCTGTGCCATATTCTGCCACGCTCAGGGAGCCGTGTCTCCATTTTGGAGTGGGGAAGGAGAGCTGTACAAACCAGCTGTGTGCATGAGAGGAGGGGGGGGTTTCTTTGCTCAGCCAAGCAAAATTAAATGTATTCTGCAAAAATGCCATAGGATAAGTGTCTTTCTGCTCCTGCTCCAGGCCAGGGAGGACCTAGGGGCACAGGTATGAGTGGAATGATAAAGGGGCAAAAGAGAAGCCTTTGACTGAGCACAGAATTCCATGGCACCACGGTTCACTGTACTTAGATTTCAAAGATGCAGATGATTTGACTCCAGTGTATGAAAAGAACCATTTATTGAGACATTTGCAAAGTGCTGCACCTGCAGAGGCTGCTGAGATGGCAACAGCTCCTAATTCAGCTTGTGTGGAAGGGTTCTCCTGAGCTGTAGGACAGGTGCTTCTACCCAAGCAGTTATTTCTGCTCCACCATAACTTGCTGCTTTGTATAGCAGTTGTTCCTTGTCACCCAGCCCACTGTCATAGCTCCTCCAGGGACTGTGCAGTGCCAGGGCTTTTGCTGCTGGTGCAGGATATGGGAGCTGTTGTTGCTGGTACGTGTGGCAATAACTGTCAGCACTAAGAGCAGTGCCCACAAGGGCACATGGGCCCACAGGCTTGATTGGAAGCTGTGACTAATGCAACACTGAGGTCTTACGAGACTAATCATATTATCCTCTCTTCTTAGAAGCTACACTAGGAGAGAGTGCTTTCTTCGTAAATATATTACTAGGTATGTTAATAATGCTGAGCCCAACCACACGATATGCCTCTAAATATATATTGCACATGCCTGCCTCTTTTCATCTTGAAGAGAAGCTTCATCATTTTGTGGCTGATATTATTTAAGTAAAACTCAAACCTTGTATTACTAAAAAGCCAAGCAGTTGAAGCCTTTTATGTGCCCCTTCTCCAGCTACTTCCCCTCTCTATGCTTTGATCAACTACATCTGGCAAGGCTTAAAAAGAACTCCTGAAAGTTTGTGAGGAAATAAGGATGTTTCATCCTAGGTGCTGGAAACTGTACACTCCCCTTTGGAAATGTACAATTATGACTTCAGTGGAAACCCCAAACCCACAACATTTGCTTACTTAATTTCTTACTGACCTTTACCTCCAGAGTTCCCCACCCTCTGTCACACTTTTGAGTCCCGAATTAACTTTCACATCTGAGCTGAAGGACAAAAGAAATCGTTTCCCATTTTAAAGCTTTTTCTTAGCAGTGTTTCAACATCAGCTATCTCGTTCAGCCGCATAAGAAGTACAGGGAGAATGACAAGTCATCCCGTGTTAAGTTCGGTTACTTCGAATACTCCCTTGGTCAAGTAATCCTTCCCATAGTAAACCCACTCAATAGTTAATTCGTTGTAACTTTGTAAAAACTGCTGTTAGAGTTGAAAAAGAAACACCTGCCAAGACGGAGAGGTGTAGGGTTTAGGTCTGCGTAAAGTTGCTCCCCCCCTCTTCACCCCTCAGGCGTCCTCCTGGTTTCGAAGCGGGGGGTGGAAATCTTACGGCCCCAGCCACTTTACGACCCGGCCGGCAGGCGCCACAACGCGCGGCCAGCTCCGGCCTTGGCGCCTTGCGGCGGGAGCCGGGACGCTCAGGGGTTAATGCGGGTGTGTCGGCGGAGGAGAAGCCGATGGCTGCCGCCGCCAATGCCGAGAGGACCGGGAACGCCCCTGGGCGTGCCCTGTCCTCCCGGCATTGGCGGCGGCAGCTGTAAGCTCCCTCAGTACCGTGGATTTTGGGCTGTCGGTTCGTCGGCGGGACCTCTACCTGCGCGCAGGCTTTGGGCGGGCGCCGCGGAAGAGCGGGAGGCAGCAGTGGGACAGCGATGCCGGGCAGCGACACGGCGCTAGCCGTGGACAGGACGTACTCGGACCCGGAGCGGCACCGGCGCCGCAAGACACGGGTGAGGGCACGGGAAAAGGCTCTTCGGGCCACCTTTGGGAACCGACGGTACAGAGAGAAAAGAGGGTGGTGGGGTTGCGCGTTGGGCCCTGCGTGCTGAGGGGTGAGAGCCAACTCGCAGCCTGTTCCCCTGCAGGTCTTTGCGTTTGCCAGGTTGCCGATCTAAAGGGAAGTTTTATTTCTTATCTGTGCTTCTTTCAAAACTTTGCTCGAGGTACTCCCTGGTATAGGAAAATAAACGGAAATTGGATGTTGACATAACAGAAACTGATGCTCGAGATATACCCTCAATAGAAACTAGTTGGAGGTGAGAGGGGCAGAGAACTTACTCACTAAAGTCATCAGTGCTGATGATTTAATGAAGTGACTCTGTGTCTAGGTCACGCTGACGGATACTCGGTTTTGGTCTAGTTTCTCAAGGTCTGCTTAATAAGCTGGATCAGGTGATTGTATTTAGCAGCAGAGAATGATGAAGGTTCCCTTCCTGAAGTTACTTCAGGGACAGGGTTGGAGATCAGCAGAAAAGGTGTATCTGTGTGAGCTGGGCATGAAGAAGGGATATACTGTATACCTGTAGCATATGGATTTATGGGATAGCTTTTCTCATGGCCTGCTGGCACGTTCATCTATCTTCCTATGTTGATACTTTGGTCATACCATATATGATAAACATGTATAGGCAACACTCGTGATCCTTTTGTGTATTTAGTAGCCATTCTGGTGAATGTCCTGCTGCTGAAGGCAACTGGCTCTCTAAGTAATGTACAATTCTTACCTAAATGCTTAGCTTAAATAGGTGTAAATCAACTGTTTCTTTCTTTCCATGTGCTGCAGGAGGATGTGAAAGAAAAGGAGGTTGCTCTAGTTGACTTGAGTTGCCAGTAGAAACTCTGTTTCCTATGCTGAGATCCTTCATGTTTCGATAAATGAGCTTTACAGTTTGAAGTTTATGGATTAACTATTTGTGAAGGAAGACTGTTTGGGGGGGAGGTGTTGTGTTGTTGTGTTTTGGTTGGTTGGCTTGTTTGTTTTGGTTTTTTTTGGTTTTTTTCTGTATTGCACATTAACAGTACTTCTCACGCCTCCAGCCCTCTAATTAACAGTGATGGAAAGGAGATGGTGTACTTCTGATTGTTGCTACATAATGAAATATTATAAAAATAGGTAACTATATGCTAAAGCTTTACTTCAGAGTCTATAATTCTCTTCACACTGTAAAATGGGCTCACATGCTAATCATAAACCAATAAAAAAATTTAGGTATTTCCTGTGTTTTTCTCTTAGAAAGTTGAACTGTTTAGTTTTTCTTCATTGTTCTAGCTAGTTTGTTGTAGTATGAATAGTGTGCCCAGCTTACTGTGACTATGGAAGAAAGTTACATACCTTCAAGGATGATTTTTGGTATATTTGAGTTAAACTGGAATTATTTGCTTTATAATCTAGCTGATGTAAGCGTAAAATATCATGGCTAACATTCAGTGTTACGTATTGTACTCGTGTACTGAAAAATCAAAAAAGAGTCTCACACATAAGGCAACTTTATGAAAACAGTGGACTTCTGTCTGATTTGGGGTTTCTTTTAATTGGGATTAGCCTCTTCTTCCCTTCCTGCGACCGTGAGAACTGGAAATACAACTCTACAAACTTGTTATGGAGTTGTAAGTAATTGCACAGCTCCAGGGTTTGGGCTTTTCAAGTTGTGTCAGATATCACAAAACTCATAATCTAATTGGTAGAGGTGGTAGCAAGTAGGTTGTATGTTCCAGGTGATAGCAAGAGCCTGTATTAAACCCATTTGTGCTTTTTCCAGAGAAATGGGAATTTTCCCTGGGTAAACTGCCTGGATAACTTAAAAATCCTGCTTTAACTGGGGGGGGTACGGGGGGGGGGGGGGAATAGTCATGCTCTGGAGCAGCAAGGACTGGTTGTATGCTGTAGGAAAGAAGCAAGAAAGCAGGATGTTGTTCTTTTCAAGACTAAATAAAAAACACCAGAGCAGATGGAGTTAAAGCTACTATTCCCAAGCACTTGTGGAGAAAACCAGTGCAGAGCATGAATACAGCAATACAGAGCTGATGGAAGGATGTTTGGAGAACCTGAACAAGCTAGGGAGACTCGAGTGTGTGAGGAAAATCTTGAAGTTGGTTTTGTCAGCAGGATAGGGACAGTATATAGTAAATAGGGTGAGATCCATTTAATAAAGCCTGTCAGAAAAAAGGGGGGTGTCAAAATAGTTACTGGATATCATAGTCTGTGTAATGTAGGCTACTAAGTCTCATTTTTAAGTGGGCAGATTTTGAAGCACTTCTCCAACCCTCTAGGTTACTGCCTGTGTCTTTGAAGCTCATCTAAGGATTTTTCTTATGAGAAAGTGAAGCCTTCTCTATGGACAGGAAAGAAGACAGTTTCAACGTTTCAGCTGTATATACCACAGGAAGGCATCAAATTCAGTTTGCCCAAGTGCTAGAACAACTTACTATGAATATAGCCACCTGAGATTGTAAATAGTAGAATCTGAGGGGGAAAAGAATTTTAAAAAAATCTTGCTGCAGTTAAAAGGCTCCTTTGGTGTAAGGCAAGAGGTCTGTTCAATACCTTCTTCTCTGAGGCCATTTCAAGTATAAGATATCTTGGGCTCTAACAACTCTCCAGTGAACCCTATGCCATGTTTTGGGCAAAATTCCCAGTGCCTGAAAGAGAGAATATCCTTTAAGGAAGAGCAGCTGGGCCATTCTTAATGTGGGGGGAGTCATTGCTGCCTAAGGCAGGCCAAGTATTTTGAGGGGGAGGCTGGATTCCTGCTCTCTTCCTTGGACGAGTTGCCAGAGAGCCAAGCTGTGCTGTGCATGGCATCACAGAGTGGGGCATGAAACTGCTATTACTTGTAGTGTAATGATATCAGTGCTTTACAGTTCTGGTATTATATGCTGGGTATAGATTTACAGCCACGTGCTTACCTTGGTTCTGGTAAGCCATCCGTCCCTAGCGTTAAGACAGGTATGCTTTCAGGAGACTTTTCCTGCCTCTCCATGTCAATAGTATATGGTCACTATAACCTGAATTACTGCAGCTCGCCCTGGTGGTGCAGGTGGAATCAATGTGGACAATACAGCTGTGCAAAATGCTTCAGTTCACTGCTGCTAATGCCAGTTACTGTGACTTCACTCTGCTTCATGTCCACTATTAGTCAATTCCTGCAACACTTTGAAACCTAATCCAAATCTTTCAAAATTTTGACTGAAGTCATGCACTAGGACAAGATTTGGGACCAAGGGTTTAATTTTTAGTTGTTGTGTACCAAGTACTGTTCTTGCTGGAATGTAGCTTGCAGGATAGCTAAAGTGTGCAATGGTGCTTTCTTAAGGGACTTGTGTGTCTGGGTACTGTGGGAGACTAGAGGTGCTCAAGATTTTGGCTACACCATGTTTATTTGGCAGTAAGTCCATGGCAGAGGCGTATGCAGTTGCAATACTAACATTCCTGATGCTCAAACTAGCTTGGCTTTGCTAACTTATGCCTCATTGTGTTGACTTCTGTTCCTAGAGCACTGTGTCAGGACTACCTTGCAAGGCTCTCTGAATGCTCACCAGGTTATGCTATTTAGACCTCAGAAACCTGTGTACTCAAGTCTTTTTGCTGCTCATCAAGGCATTGCTCCTCACTCTTGCTCTCTTACCCCTTACAGATCAACAATCTTCCATATTTCATCAGGATTATAAATTTAAATGTATGTAGGAGAAAAATCCTTTTCTAATACAACTAAAATACGTGAGTTGCTTTACTACATCCCATCAGAAGTCTATGCAACAATATGACCTGCTTTTAACAAGTACCATATGCTTCAGAGAGAGATTCAGGAGCTCCCAATTATGTAATTTCTCACACATTGAAGCCTATTCAGAACTTTACTAATACAAGGTAGATATGTATTTGAAATGGTAAGAATTCTTCCTTTATTTAAAAATAAAGAGACAAAGAAACCGCAGTTTACCTGGAACAGATGCGGTTTATCAACAAATAGAGAATTGCAATTTCAGTTTTCTTGTCCTTTCAAGCTCGGTGAGACTAGCAAAAGAATGTTTTGTGGATGAACTGATTCTTACATGATCACACACAAAAAGCTCACACTTAAAAAATACAGAAATGCACTTGCTTTCTACTGATGAAAAAATATTATGTGGCATGTCCTTTCTCATTTTCCACATCTCTTATGATTACTCCCATTTGTTTTGTTTCTAAGTGAGGCAGTCTTTTTAATAATCTCACCTCATAGGGAAGCCTTTCTAAGCCTCTAATCACTCTCATCATCTGTCCTTGAATTCCTTTTATTTCTTAAAATCTATAGTACCTTTAGAGAAAATAACATAAAGGGACCTAGAAGAATTAAAACAGAAAAAAAAAAAACCAAACCCCAAACAACAAAAAAAACCTCTCTACCCAAAACAACAAACCACCCCCAGTTCTAGAAGAAAGGGAGATTTAATCTCCTGGTGCTCTTTTAGAGATCACTGTAGAAGAAATGCTTGTTCTGAGCTTTTGTGACTTGTAACCAAACCTCCAGATACTTGGTGCTCAAAGAACTTACACATACTTTTCCAACACAGTTCCCTCATGTTTTGACATAAGAAGATGATAAATTGATGATAGAGAGTATTGTTAAGACCTCCAAGCATTGGTTTTAAATCCAAAGCATATATAGAAGTGTGTGAAACCTGTCAAAGAGTAGGCTGCATGATGTAGGGGTATTGCAAGTAAGAAAGGGAAGCTGTAATTGTCACGTGAACCCAAAAAGACAGACTAGCTGATAACAGCTGAAGAAAAGCCTGGTTTCTTCCTTTAAAACAGTAATCATGTTATGAATATTTTGCCATTGTAGATCTGTTTGGAAAACTAGTTTCTTTTTTTTTTTTTCCTATTGCCAGAAAGGAATGTTAGAAAGCTTACAAAATTGGTATTCTTTCTGGTATACACTGGATTTTGGGATTAAATATGCCTAAAAGCTAAAGGTCAGCGTTGGGTGTAATTTGTTGTTGTCAAATAAAATGGAGGAAATTGTTTCTGTACAGCTTAGTACAGTATTGCTGTACTTCTCTAATCCTGCAAGGTGAATGATGTTGGTGGTTATAAGCCATAAATGTTGTATTTTTATCCAATCCATCTTCTCCCTTCCAATCCAAGACGACAGTTTAAATCAGTAGAAGTGGGGATTCATGTTCTTTTAAGCTGATTTTTTGGTGTGGAAGCTTTCTGGTTCTTAGTTTGGGTTTGGTGTGTTGTTTTTTCTTTTCTGTTTGTGTGTGTGGTTTTTTGATTATTTTATTTTATTTTTTTGGTTGTGGTATTTTTTGTTTTTGTCTTAATCTAGAAAATTAATGTATCTGAAGACTGTACAGTGTCTCCTTTGATTCATCCTTACTGCAGGGCATAGTATTGCTTGCAGGTCTGGGGCATCTAACAGGACTAGTGTATCTGTTACGACCTTTTAAATATTAGGTATAATTTTACAAAGGCCACTGAGGGAAAATCACCAACCTTCTGATTTGCTTTCTTTTTGAAGGACTAGTCATTGTCCTTCTGTCAGGTTGCCAGGGGTGATGTACTGGGATGCTCTAGATCCCTAGCTTGCTTATTGTCCTTGTCTCTATAGGTTAAGCTTTAACTGGGCACCACCTGGCACAATATCAGAATGGATGCTGAGCTGTTAAGATTTTGGCTGGGTTTGACATCTAACATTGTCCAAGGTAAAAAGATTGTCCCTGCCTGTTGTCCAGTTTTAGCTCTTCTGGCACCATTAGCAAGCATGTAGGTTTTGTCTTCACCTACACAACAAGTTTCTATGTGGTGTTGGGGAATGGTGGAATGCAATTTTTTTCGTTTATGTATCCAGATAGAGAAAGTTTGCTAGAGCATTTGCACTATTGCTAATGAGGATTGTAGATAGCTTTACCATTGAAGTTTTTCTGCTCTTCCTTAAGTCTGAAAGAAGAGTGGAGGATTAATGTGCAAAGGCAAAAATAAACCTGCTGTTCTAAAGTCTTGACATAGGGGACCTGGTATGCAACTGGGATGGCTTGTAGCTGTGCAGCTAACCCTTTTCAGACACTCAGTGAGTGAGAACTCCCCTAAACAGTAGTTTATATCATCATACCTAATCCAAGCTTTAATTTAGGGACAAGGATACCTCTACTGGCTGAGGTATAAAGAATATCTACAGATATTCTTTATATATATTATATACAGATATACAGAATATCTACAGATCATGATTGTGATGCTGTTATTGTAGAAAGATGGAATGAGGCTTTTTGTTGTTGGTGTGTGTTTTTGTTGTTGTTTTGGGGGTTTTGTTTGTTTGTTTGTTTTAAAATAATCCATAAAATGCTTAACAGTA
>JANIJG010002571.1:0-10061 GCA_024611175.1 Megaceryle torquata
CGTGCACCCAGCGCTGAGAATAAAGAATGCCTGCTACTAATAAAACTGTGTAAGCTCCTTTCGAGAATCAACTACACTAAACACTGTGCAAGTTCTAAAAATTACACAGGCTTTTATCCTAGAAAGGCCTAGTGATTTGTTTTCTTTAATATCTGAGAGAAGCTAAAGTTGTAAAGACACCTTCCTTGAAGTGCAATATTACAGCTGAATTTTCAATCTGCATAGACAGTGCCTCCTGAATGAAAAAATACCCAACAAAACTTCTCTTATAGTCTCAGTTAACAAGAATGACATAGCTATAAAGTAAATTGCTTACTTTTTTTTCACAAATTTATCCTTAAAGAATTTTTCCTTAAATAAATTCAGGGAAAAAAAAAAAAGGCTTTATCTGTTTCAGACATTGCTCTAAGGGATTTGCCATGATGAATTATTGAGTGAGAATTTGGGAGAGAAGGAAGGTGAAGAGACAAACTGGTAGCAGGTGACAAACTTAAAGATTGCTGTGAAACAGTTTCAGGAAAACAGATCCAAACAAAACTTCATTACTTAATAAAAATGATCCTTTTTCACTGTAAAAGCTCCTGGTAACCCATTAGAATAAGTCCCTAACCTATAAATCACCTTGTATTGGATCCTCAGGTGATGAACTAAATCCCTATGAAACTTCCAGTGTCTAGTTTCTTCATTTTTAGTTCAGAAAAAAAAAAATTTCCACAATAAATACTTTATCATAGAACTGAAAAATGTCGGAAAATACTATATGTAACCAAATGCCAAAGGATGGCTCCCAAGTGGTTAGCTCTCAATGCCACCCTGGGCCCTGTGGGCCCTGGAAGGCAGTGGGCCCCGGGCTTTCCCGAGTTTCAGGAGAGGAGAGATCTCCTGTGAACTCTCTGATGGCCTATGGGCAGGGCCTAGAGGCACAGCTCCTCTCTGTGCTGGGCATCGGCCGCGCCAGGCCCCGCTGCTGTTCTGCACGTCTCCGGGAAGTGTCGGGGAGTCTCTGGGCAGCTCCGGAGCGCAGCGCAGTGCTCATGTTCTGAAGACGGCGCAGATGCGTGCGGCGGCGGCGGGGCCGGGGAGCCCCCGGATTGCTGTGGCGTGGGGCACCCCAACGGCGGGGCGGGGGGCGAGGATAACCCTTACCTGTGGGAGTGGTGGGAGACGGGGTCCTCGCGAGGGAGGGGGCAGAGTGGATGGGGGTTCTCTCCTCCTCACGCCGAAGCCGGTCTCCTTTGATGAGCTGCTCCTTGTTTTGGTCCTCCCGACCAATCGGACGCAGCGGCTGGATTCTACGGAAGGCGGGATGGGTCCTTTGTGGCAGCAGCAGGACTCTCCCCTGATGACTATAACGCATTGCGCAGGGTGCACCACCACCACCTGGTCCTCTTGCAGCTTTAACGCCTCTGACATGGAAACACCACTACAGTTCCAGACGGGCTTCTGTTCCGAGAAGCAGCACAGCCAGGGCAAGCAGAGTCTTCTCCAGCAGCCACAGAAGCAGCAGCAGAGCCCATGCCTCCAGTGCAACAACTGCACCTACTATGGGGCCGCTGCGGCAGCAGCTGGGGATAACTTGCCCTTGCTGCTCTGCACTTCTTCGCCCCTCTCGGGCTCCTTCAGGACTCACTCCTCGCCTCTCTCCATCTCCGCCTTCTCCCGGCAGGGCAGCCAGTTGAACGTCAGCGAGCTCACCCCCTCCAGCCATGCCGGCTCGTCCAGGCAGCCCCACCAGTACCACCAGTGCCATAGCCTGCATCAGCAGCAGGCAGCCAGACCCAGCAGCAGTGTCAGCAGCGGCAGTACTCACCATCACCACTACCAGCAGCGTCGGGAGAGCAATCCCTTCGCCGAAATAGCTGTGAGCAGCTGCAGGTATAACGGTGGCTTCATGCGTACTCTCAGCAACCTGAGCTCATCCCGCAGGAACCTTTACGAGATTGACTCCGAGTCTCAGTCGCTCCAGCCTCCGCTCGCCAGCCCCATAGCCACTGCCCCGGAGATCGTGATCTCCAAGCACGAGTACAACAACTCCAACAACCTGGTGCTCTACGGCTCCGGCGGCACTAACAGTAGCGGGGACAAGTCCAGCAAGAAGAAGAACCAGAACATCGGCTACAAGCTGGGGCACCGCCGGGCGCTCTTCGAGAAGCGCAAGCGCCTCAGCGACTACGCGCTCATCTTCGGCATGTTCGGCATCGTCGTCATGGTCATCGAGACCGAGCTTTCCTGGGGCGCCTACACCAAGGTACCCGCCGCCTCGCGCCCGGCCCGTCCCGTCAGCCGACCCGATTGTCCCGCGGCCCCGGAGGGGGACGGCTCCGGCCCCTCGGAGAGCTCAGCGCGGCTGGGTTGCTTATCCCCCGTCCCCGTCCCGAGGCCTCCCATACCCCCCCGGCCTTCGTGTGGTGGGCTGCCGCGGGCCCCCTCTCTACCCCGGCACCGTGAGGAGAGGCAGCCCTCCCCGGGGCCGAGGGTGGCGATGGGGTCGGAGCGGCCCCTGCGCATGGGTCTCTGAGGGACGGCGGTTTCTTTCTCTTGCAGGAGTCGCTGTATTCCCTTGCTCTGAAATGCCTTATTAGCCTCTCCACGATTATCCTGCTTGGGCTCATCATCGTGTACCATGCAAGGGAAATACAGGTAATGTTTCCTTCTGTGGGTCAGGGAGCGTTGCTGGCATGGCTGGGGGTGCAAGGCAATTGGACTAAGGGTGCAGGGGTGGTAAGCACTGGGTACTTTCTGCTGGTTCAGAAAGCAAAAGCAATCTCTGCACACTTGCAGAAGTTGGTGAACAGACCTCAGCCCTGGAGAGGAACACGTTGGGCATATACTTGCCAGGAAGCTCTGTCTATTAGGGAATGTTGCCTGCAGTTACGCTGTAGGATCGCTTAGCCTTGAGGTTATAATATGCATCCTCAGTGACATGCCTGACATCTTCTGTAGCAGATGTATGGCAACAATATTTTATTTCCCAATGACTAAATTTCATGCTGTGTGCTCTCTTTTGATGGCAAGGTTAATTGTCTTCACTGTGCAAGGTATGTGATCTTCACTGCGCTGTCTTGGATGTGAGTGTACTCTGGAATTTCTAAGAGGAGGGGGAAGACGTAGGCTTGACTTGTTTTAGTTAGTGCTGCACAGCTGCTAGGAAGGTGACAGAGGAAAACAGTAAAGAAAGGTAGGGCTAAAGGTAGGAGGAACACAGTGATCAAAGCTGTAGGATAAGACTCACGGGTCTATCACAGGTTCTGTCCAAGGGACTTAGTTCTAATTTCAGGTGCAATTTTTTTGCCCAGGAAATTAAAATTTGACATTTCAGCTCAACTGAAGCATACAAGAGGTAGATTTAAAAGTTTTGAAGGGAAAAATACCTCACTCATAGATAGATTGGTGCTTTTGCTTTTTCAGATTAGTTAGAAGTACCTTGAGCTACAAGCTGAAATGACAGCTTTCAAGGGCAAAGAAGACTTTTCTACTGGTACATATCAGTAAAATAAATAAATAAATAAAATTAGAATTGTATAGTACCCTGCTTCTGTGCAAATGAATTCTGTGGTTACAATGTGAAATGGTACCATAGTCCTTTACTTAGGGTAATGTTAGAGAAGTATTATGTTACTGAAGACTCTTTGCCAAATTAGATCCTGTTGTGCAGTCCTTACACATGCAAAACTACTCTTCCCATCTCAGAGCCCCATTTCTCTGCATTAATATCAAAGATACCAAAAGCGGTTTAATGATACTGTACACGATAAAGTGTTCTGGTAAGCTATTTGGAGTACCAAGCAAGAGGTTTCTTTATCTGTGAAAAATAAGTAAGAGTCTCTGCTGCAATGTGGAAGCCTTATTCCCTGGTGTATCTTCCCCAAAGTGGTGCTTGAGGCAAAGCTGAAAAAAAATCTCTGTAAACTTTTGAATTATTCTGTGTATTTTCTATAAACTTTTAAGTGGAAGATTTTATGCAAGATAATCAAATAGTTGTAGGTCCATGTATGCATCAGCTTATACTAAGTTGTTACTCCAAGACTAAGCTGTTTTTATGGTATTTTTTCAGATTTACAATTTTCATTCTCTTAGGAGTGTGTTACAGATCAGAAAAAACAATCTTAAAAGCTAAAGTTGTAATTCCTTTTCTTTTTTTTTTTTTTCTTTTTTTTTTTTTTTTTTTTTAATTTATTGTTTAAAAGAAGGTATGTGACTACATGGAAGGAGTTATGCAATCATGTGACTTAATCAAGGTTAATGAAGTTTTCAGTGCTGCCTGACAGAACAGTACAGAACACAAGTATACCTGGTCGTAAAACAGCAATACCCTATATTTCAGTCTGAGAGATACCGAAAACTGCAGTAATCATGGCAGGGCCTGGAGTGAGCTGCAGCTTCAAGGCGCTTTGTCATTCACATTGAAAATTTTAAAAAGGGCTTTTTAAGGACCATGTTAGAAAGCGAAGACTATTAGATATGTGATAGGTTTTCAATTTAGGCATAGTCTATTTTTGTGCACACACTTTCAAAAAAAAAATAAGATGAAGAATGTGCAGACCAAAAGAATGTCCATCTACAGTTGTAAATTTATGTTACAATTGACATTAGAAAACAAGAAGTACCTTTAAATTACTTTAAAGTAGGAATGTACAGAATCTTCTCTAGGCAAAAGAAGACACTGCATAACCCTGATCATGTAGCGTTTTTTAAATTATCTTTAAAGCTGACTATTTTCTGAAGGCACAAGTGCCTTTAATTCAAGCAAATATCCTGGTATGTGCAGTAGAATGAATCACCTGTGTAAAACCATCCCCACAGATGGTTGGTTGTGTCCTGGAGAACTGTTTGCACCAGATATTTGTCAATACTGTTCAAGTGTGAACATTCTAATTCTTGTCTGAAGCATACTTCGACTTTACTCGTGTGTATAGTGTAATTAAGCAGGAATTCATTGAGAGGAGGAAAATTGCTGTACAGAACAGGAGAAGGTCAATGTATTCTGCTTTCAGTGTGGTATCTGTCATGCTCTTGTGGAAGAAAATCAACCTAAACATAAGTAGATTTTTCTACAAAGCATGAAACAAACATACTGGGAACTAAAAAGCTGGCAGTTTAGTAATTACTACTGATTGCAGATTTTGTATTTAAAAAACTCCTGATGACTTAAAATGCCAGCAAATGGAAAACAACTTTTTTGCTAATTTCTGTAGTCTGTGACCTTGATTTATTGGTAGGAAATCTGAACAGCCAGGCTGCAAGCAAGTCTATGGGGAAGTGTCTAGCAGCATAGCAGGTGACTCTAGTCCTTCCATAAAAATGACCTTGCCCATATGTTTTGCGTTGGAAACAGTTGGCCAGTGCGATCAGACTCTGGAGTTCGCCAGTTGCAGACCTATGGAGCACTTAAAGGGAGCTGGAAGTTTATACAGACTTGTAGAGATTCTTCCCGAGTGCCGAGAGTAGTATCGCGATGTGAGACAAATGAGGTTTCTTTTCCATCTTTTCCGCTGTTTAGACCGTGGTTGACGTGCGGGTCGGAGCCGAGCATCTTCCGTCTCTGAGTGGGCTCTGCATGGGGGCAGGAGGGGGGTGTGCGGTGTTTTCCGCCGCTGCCTTTTCAGCACCGCAGACAGCTCCGCGCGGCTCGGCCCGGGGCTCGGCGCGCCCACGAGCGCCCGCCCGCGGTTTCCCTCCCCGCCGCTTCCCGCCCGGTGGGCTCCCCCGCCGCCCGGCGGCACGCGCATCCCTTCGGAACCTGTTAACGACGCGGCTTTGCTTCTGAACTTCCCCAGAACTCTACATCTGACAGACTAAAGTGGTCTCCAGAAGAGGGTGGCTGATCTATTTCGCGAAGAACGACTGTATGGATGTTGCGTAGTCTTGTAAATACTGGAAATGTTAAAATATTTAAATGAACAGGTTTTCGGAGATCACGCTGTGTTAGTTATTCTGTATAACTCTTCAGACTAAAGTGTGATCTGAAATTAAATTCAGTACATGTGAGGTAGTGTTAAGCCTGCTACAACAGTCTGATGAAACCAGGTGGGTTTAAATGATAATTCATATCTTATGTTATCATTTCAAGAAAAAGTGATAAAAATTACAAGCAGGTTTCTGTTACATTCCCTTCCTCTTCTAGAAAATAAACCTTAATGAACAACAGTAATGAAGTTGGACTTGAGGATAGTGGCAACCCCAAATCTGTGTTCTCTTTTTGGTCAGTTGTCATGCCTATAATGCTTTTAAAAACTTTGCACTAGGGAGATAATGAAATATGCATTGCTTTCTCTCCAAAGCTTGTGATTATTGATTCAATTCTTCAGAGCAAGTGTCATGTGTTTGGAAGACAAATGTGAAAAATGTAATTCATTGTTATCCCAGCCTAGAATAGATATTTCTCTGACTGTTATTCCAGTTGAGAATTTGAAGAGGTGGAGAAGGGAAGAGCTGAGAAGATAGCTTGATCCAATTTTCATCATAATTTTTGATGTATAAATTACCTACTTCATGCATAAACAGCTTGTTACTTAATACTATTTTACATAATTAAAGCAGCATCATGGAACATGGTTGAAATGGTAATTCCTAGAGAACTTACTGCTCCATTCCACGTTTTTCTAGTGGAATTTTTTGTTAGGTCAATAAATAAAATGGAATTTAAGAAAGTCTTGAGTGACAGTTCACATGGTAAAGCTACAGTTTTTCTACTCTTACTGAAAAATAGACTTGTCTGTTTTAATTTAGTACTGTTGGAAATATAAATGACTTTTAAGTATACATTCCTGCAGTTCTACTGACACTTTCTTGTATTACTCAGAGCAAAGGATTAAAATCAAAATTCTCTGTGTTGCCGGTGGGAGGTCTTAAATGTCCTTTGTTGGTCATTCACCATAGCCTGCTGTTTCTTGAGAGATGGTGGTCATTGGAGGTATATATACACTGGAACAATTTCCTTTCATACTGGACTGCTTAGTGTATCCCTTCTGTAAGTAAGCATTTCCCTTCTATTGCTTGTCCTGAATAACAGTAACCTGAGTAATGCTAACCTAATCGGAAACTCTTCCTTCTCCCTGTTACAGATGCTCTCACTCATGCAGAAACATGAAAGTTGTTAGTAGTTGTTAGTAGAAGTAAATAGTTGCTAGTTCATATTTACATGGAATACCTGTGGAAAGTCTTGTGAACTCCAGGGTTAGGGTTAAGCCAATTCTCTTACAGCAGAGCCTCCAAGGGTCCAGGCAAAAAGTACCTTCAATTTGTAGGTAGTTTTGAAGTAGTGGGAAAATAATGTGGTACTTATGCATTTACAGTGAAACACTTTAATTCTTCATTAACTTTATGGAAAGTTATCACGGCCCAGATATCTCGATGAAGAATCTTTTCTTTTCCCTGTTCATAAAAACTTCAAGAAATGGAACAGACAGTATCAGGAAACAGCAAAAGATAGTAATAAATACATATCTTGACCTGTTTATTGTGCAGATAAATTCCATGGTGCATGATGGTGGTAAACACAGTTTACAGGAGTTTCATTAACTTAATTGGCATCAGTGGAAAAGTTCGCAGTAACATCTTATGAACAAATACAAAGGTAAACTCCTTTACAGTTTCCTGTCTTGAGAAGTAATGGGCATTCTGTAGGGCATTATTTATTTATCTGTATTATTATTTTACTTTCACTGGGGTGGTACATGCGCATCTTGCTAGCTGTCTTATTGGCAATCTGTTGACTTTGATTAGGTGCATTGAAACATTTGAAATCACATGTACAGTCTGTAAAACTGCTGCTGCAGACACAAATGAGTTAGATCAAGAGAACACAAAGAGAGCAAGCACAGAGAACAAGGCTGTTGCATAACAAGTGAAATTTAAGAAATAAACTTTGGGTGGTAATTTTATTCTGATCTAAAACCTGTTGTGAATTAGTGCAAGTTTTTCTATTTATTTTACTAGGCCTTGGCTTAGGCAACAACAAAACTCATTCTCTAGCAGTTTTGATCCAGGATACAGTAACTTTATGTACAGACTCAAAATTTCCTTTCTACTGATTCTGTTTAATACACATTCCATATGTGTATTAAACAGAACATTCCATATGTGTATTGAACAGCAGAAAATCATGTAGGAATCCAAGGACACTGTATCTGTCAAATTAAAAGATGCCTCTATTTCCAGCAGGCTTCATTAGAATATAGGAAAAGATTGTACCTGATGGTCAGGACACTGAATGCTTGGCCTGGCTGTACCAAGTTTATCTATTCTTATGCACCATTGTTCTAAGCATTTTTAATAAGGCTGTTTATCAGTTCATAGTAGATCATAATGAAGTGTGACAAGGTATGTTATTGACCCTCTTGGAGGAGAACATTTGTAACCAGAGATCAGATTCTGGATTTCTATGAATTGTGTAGCTCTGCTGAAATCCACAGAGACAATGTTGTCTACAATCTTAGAAGCATTCTTTATGTACATTGTAATGTGGAAGTATTGTGCATGGCAGACGCTTCAGCTGCATGGATTTCAGATTATAAAATTCTGTCAGGTACTTGGCTGCAGCTCCACTTTGCTGAATTTAAGTGAAAGTGTGCCAAGACTGACAAGTGTAGATTAACGCTCTTATAATTCTGGTTCTGTTTATATGTGATCTATTAAATGTAGTATTCTGGGCTTTGAATTTGATTTGAGACATATTTTGGTCCATTTTGAGCAAAGATCAGGACAGCACTGTCTGCTGCTTAAGACTTGTAAGGGAGAATTAAAAAGCTATGTGGAAGCTTCTATGCAACTTAAATCAACATTTTTCACCCTTGATTTTGATGATGAAAGTTGTTGTCACCTTCCTTTACTAGAGGATAAATTACTGCTCTAAACCTATGAAATTCCTTTTAAGACATAAATTGCCCCTAAGAGAAGAGGCTGTAATTGATCTTGTAATTAGCTTTCAGATAAGCTGGATACATTGGTCATTGTACAAAATTTCATTTAATAGTTGAAATAAGCTGTAAAATAGGCACAAAACCATGTAATTTTGAAAGAAATTTTCCAAAACTCTGTTCTGTGTGAGAAAAGTTAGATATCACGACCACACACACACACAAATAATTTAGTATCATTTTTCTTCATGCTTTTCTTTTGTAATACACCTCTCCTCCCACCCCCCAACTATATTACATTGAAAGGCTTCCATTACTTCCTGTACTACATTGAAAAGCTTCCGTTCAAAAAATGTGATGTATCACAGTATATTTTTTATGGAGTTGTGCAAGTTTGCTTTGTCTGATTATTTTAATGAAAGCTACATTAAGTACTTTCTTACGGCTGTCAGAAGATCGGAAGAGATTGTCATGTTTTGCAGCTTAGAAAAAATTCTTGTGTAAAGGAAGTGGTAAAATATGAACATTTTACATGTAAACTGGTGTATCTGAATCCAGGCCTTTGCGACTCAAAATGCTCAGTTAATACTATACATCAATATTTTATATAATACTACTTTAAGGTAGTTGCCAGGTATTGCACATTTGTAAGTTAATGATTCATTTAGCTTTTCCCTCTTGAACTGTCCCTGCAATTGTGCTCCTTCATCTGTATGAAAATAGTCTTTAATAAACAGTTTTATACTGACATTTTAAAAACAATAGGGTGTGAATGTTAGATACTCTACGAAGGAGTGAAGAGGGATGAGTTCTGAAGAGGAATGTGTGCCTCTTGTAAGGTGTTTCCTTATCTCACTCATTTTGATGGAAACTGGTGGAAGTTTAAGGATTAAATTCCTTTTGAGGAAATACTAAACCTTTTTGTGACAGATGGAAACACCCCACTGAGTTATATATAAAGTAAAATTAAAGGGTAAGCTTTAAATATGTATATTTATATATAAAAATATGCATATTTGTATATAATGTTTGTATTTTAAACTCACTGCCCTTAGTCTTTTTAAGAGTAATTTGCTCCAAGTTGTTTTGTTGGGGTTTTTTTTGTTGGTTTTTTTTTTTTTCTCTAAAGAAATACCCTTCGCGAAAACACTGCTTGTGCTCAAGTGGAATGTTGTAATATTATATTTATACTAATACCGTCAC
>JANIJG010002575.1:0-23485 GCA_024611175.1 Megaceryle torquata
GGTCCAGAGGAGGCCACAAGGATGATCAGAGGGCTGGAGCACCTCTCCTACAAGGACAGGCTGAGGGAGCTGGGATTGTTCAGCCTGGAGAAAAGAAGGCTCCAGGGAGACCTAACAGCCACCTTCCAGTACCTGAATGGAGCTTACAAAAAGACTGGAGAGGGCCTGTTTACAAAGGCCTGCAGTGAAAGGATGAGGGGCAAGGGTTTTAAATTAGGAAGGAATGGATTGAGATTAGAAAGAAGGAAGACGTTCTTTCCCAGAAGCGTGGTGGAGCACTGGAACAGGTTGCCCAGGGAGGTGGTTGCAGCCTCATCCCTGGAGACATTCAAAGTGGGGCTTGACAGAGCTCCGAGCAACCTGCTCTAGTTGAGGCTGTCCCTGCTCTCAGCAGGGGGGGGTTGGACTAGATGACCTCTAGAGGTCACTTCCAACCCAGACAGTTCTGTTTCTATGTTTCTAAGAGACCAGGCTTGCCTGGTCTGTTTAAAAAGCAAATACTTTTTCTGTGTTAGAAGCCTGCAAGCACTTTCAGCATCCAGGTATCATCTTCCCTGACTTGGATCTCTCTCTCCCAAGTTAATGGCACAGTAAATTGAAATACAAGCCAGAAAGCGGTACCTACCGTCTGTGGTGGTAGTTACATGTTTTGGGTCTTCTAGAAAATCTGTAGCCTTGCCTGTTTCTGGGGACTTTTAACAAACTGGTTACAGTCTCCCTTTGATTTCAGAGTGTTAGTGTGCCACAATGGAAAAAAGCCTTGCAGCTTTTAAAATGTAATAAATCTCAAAGGTTATTTTATCTTGTTACTAATTCAAAATACCATGTAGTCCAGTGGAACTGAGTCAAGACAAGAGTAAGACAAGTTAAAATACCAAGTCAGTTATATAAACAATTGTTTCTGATGTATCTCAACTTTTTTTTTTTTTTTTTTTTTCCCCAGTGATCAAGGTAATCATAATGGTATTTTTCACTAAGGAATTGTAGTTTTGCTTTTAATAGATTATAAAAGAAGCTGTGGAACAAAGTAATATATAGGGAAAGTGAACTATTGACCCTTTTTATTTGTGCTGCAGAGGTGTTGTGTCTAAAAGCAATATATTTTCATATTTTTGTTGTGCTATCTGCACTTCTCACCTGATGTACAGAGGTGTCATATCATCTGTGTTTTGCTCTACCCTGTTTAAGGATGTGCTGTCTAATGACCGGGTTTGATGATGAGTTAAGAAACATGGAGCTGGAAGAGAGAGGAAGCAAAGTGTTTTGCTAAGTGAGGCGTCTCTTAGCATAGTTGGTTTTGTTGTTGGGTTGGGTTTTTTTCAGCAATTAGTATTATTCAGTACTTCATAGATTTAGGCACAGTGACGATTTATTTACAGCCATGAGTGCTTGAGACATCTGTAAGCTGTAATCCATGATCTGGAGATGCAAAAATGAGAACCACTCTATTAGTGATCACTTAGCCACTAAGAGCGAATAAGATTTTCCAGTTTTCAAATGTATTTAAAGCCACAACATTCTTACTCCTAAAATTCACTGATATGTACTTTAGTGAGACTTCAGATTGACAGAAACTTCAGTTGGCCCCTAAAAATCCCAAACTAGTAGAAAGACGAAGAAAGCAGGCTGCCCAGTTCACCACTAGGAAACATGTTTCACCTCTGTGCTCATGTTGCCCTCTCTTGAGGGAGCGGTGTCTCAACACATAGAATCAGTGTATTCTTGTGATCTCAGGTCTTCATCTGCTACCACCAACACTCTTTGTACCTGCTAGGTATTTTTAAGGGTAAACTTGCTACTCAAGAGACAACCAGGCACACTTTTGCTAAGATATCTTAAAAAGCAAAGAGAAAATGAAGTATTTTAATTTTTAGAGACAGATTTGAATACCATGCAGTAAGAAAGGCTTGAGTCTCTCATTGAACAAGGAAAAAGCAAAGTGTTATGATGCTACCATCCAACCTGTGTGCTGAATAAAGTGGGTTCCTGTTGGGAATCGAGTTAAAAATGCTGTCAAACAGAAAGTAAACTACAAGGTATCCACAGTACACAATAACTGTCCTGTGATGCATGACAGCTGTTTACTGTGAGGCAGTGATCTTGAAAGTAGTATGGAGGACACTGGGAGGCACATGCTTTTATGGATAGTGTCTGCATAGATATATGGTACACTATGTAGAACAGACTAGAATGGACATGACCTGTCAGCTCATAAACCCCCCTCTAACTGCCAAGAAATATGTGATAAATATTTATCTACACTGTTTCTTGACAATAATATACCTGCCATCCAAGAGAAACAGGCTTCAGTTCTGTTTTCTAGTAAAATTATTTATGTTAATCTTGTTTTTGGGCTGAACAATGCTTCATGTTGCATATTTTTATGCTTCTTTTTTTTTGCAGGACTTTTTATGCTATGTTTACATAGAAAATAATTCTGAATTCTGTAGCTAAGGATGTTTTGTTATGATGAAATAGACATTTCTTTATACTTAGAAATATCTAAGTATCTATGATGTAGGCAGCCTAAGATTTATAGTGTTCTTAAATACTCATTTTCCTGCTTTTAAGTACTTGGCTTTTCTAAATGAGGTGATAGATAATGCCGTTTTTCATACAGATATAAGAGGAGGGATCTGGACCAGTCGTTTGCACATAAACAGCACAGGGTTTTTTATCTGCATTTCACCTGACTGCAAAGGTCTCCATGCATTTGAAAAATGTACATTTGTGATATGAACTTGTTTTGTGATATGCCTCTGTAAATGCAGAAATTTCAGCAACTGTAAATGCATCCAACTACATATACACACACACTCCAAATTTGTTTTTAATGGATAATACATTTTTTAGCATTGTCCTATTCTAGGAAGTCTCTTAGTTACCAAAGTGGGGAAGTATAATTTTCTTTATAAGATCTTGATATGGCTCTTTGTTGTTTCATTGTTTGTTTGTGGTTTTGTTTGTTTGGTTTTGTTGGTGTTTTGTTTGTTTGTTTGGGGGGTTTTGTTTGTTTTTTTGTTTGTTTGGGTTTTTGTTTTGTTTTGGGGTTTTAAGTGAACAATTTTATTTATAAGTTTATAATAGAAATATTTTCTAAATATTTTCAAAATACAGAAAATGTCATAAAGCATTGTTGTTCATGCTCAGGAAATGAACTCTTCTAGTCATCATTATCCAGATACAGTCTTGTTTTGTAGTATGATATACTGTGGTATCAATGAATAGATAGAAGATCAGACACAATAGATTAATAAAGGAAGAGGAATTGTACTACACTTTAATTTTAGAAGGGTATTAAACTTTTAGAACACTCTCCAGTTGTCACAGTACAGAAGATATGTGCTGGCTCTTTGGTGTTATTGTTAAATCTCTGTACGTGCTTAGGATACCCGTATGATACTTTGTAATAATTCCCCTATGTGTTAAATAATGGAAAATCTATCCCCCATAGGAATGGAAATCCATTAAAAAAAAAAAATCCTGTGGGGGTTTTTTTTGGGTTTTTTTTTTTTTTTTTCTAATAGAGAAAAGGAAAAATCTATCTCTTTAGTTGTAAAATAAAGAAATAATTTTGTCTTTAAATTGTTGCACTTAACAGAGAGCAACTTTACACATATTTAGGGATAAATCTCATCATAAACTGATATGTTCCCACATCCATCTGGTATTAATTGTTCTAAATGCTCCTTATTTACACCTGAGGATATTGCCATTATTGCACAGCACTCCTTTAAATGAAGTCACTGATAAAAAGACATTGAAAAAAAAAAAAAAGATCTTTCTATCACTGTGAGCTGAACTAGATCTCCAATTGTCTGGAAAAAAAAAAATCCTTAATAGTTTTATTTGTGTTATGTATTATCTTCAGAGATAGCTAGCAGGTGAGACTTTAAGGAGTTTTAATAGAGATGAGATGATGGCAAAGTTGAAAGCATTAACAAGGTGTTTCTAAATTTATGGGAAAGAAAAAAGAAAATTTATTATTTCTTTGTCATAATTGCTTAATGACTCAATACTGAGGTTTCACAGTTAGCAAAAGCACTGTCCTTTATCTTCCGAATAACTATGGTAATTTTCTGTTCATGCTGCTTTCAATCTGAGGAGGCAAGAAGGTTAAAAGAGGAATTAAGAAAAGAAGTTTCTAGTTGATGCGGAGGTTACATATTATCGGTGTTACCTTCTGTAACACTCATTTTCCCTAGAATTTCTTCAACCAAGTAATGGTTTTGCCCAGTGTTGCTTCATTTAGATCATTAGGTAGCAGACTGAAAACTCTTCCTTCTATCTCAAAAAACCCAACACAACAAAGTACAAAATGTTGATCATAGAATAATGAGGAAAGATCATTCATCCTGATCTTTCTCTGATATAATTCTCTTCTGGGAGCTTATTGCAAGAAGGCATTTAATATCTTGTCTGTCTGCAGCTAACCTTATAAGTCTTGTTAAATAAGGCAGGCTATAGTTTCATAAACACTTAAGCTGGTACTACTGTCCAAACCTGGATTCTTCCTTGAGCCAGTGTGCAAGATGATGATTAACAGTCAGAGTTGGAATATTTGCTTTATTCCAGTTCCATGCAGACAACGGTGATACGAAATAATTCCCAAAGGTAGCACATGCCCAGGAATCATAGATGGTCTTATATACAACAAGGTAACTAAGGATAAATCACACCACAATACCTATGACATCGTTGCAAGAGTTCGTTTGTGTATGTGTTGACTCCTGCCCGGCTCATTATACAAAGGTGGTGTACATTTACATAGGGAGTACCCTCCTAGAGCTGTGCATTTCAGTATTATAATGTATTATACTTAGCTTAAGGTAACTAAAAGTTACATCTCAATTCTGTCATCAGTTCCTAAGTCTTCAATCAGCCTTGCATTCTGCTAGAAATCCTACCCATGCCCTGTAAAGAAAATGCTTGGCCCTAATGCTAACGATGGTTGACTAAAAATAATTGCAGTGTTCTGTTCTTGGGGACCTTTCATTCTAGTTGCCATGGTCCCCAAACAGGCTTTTCATGGTTGTCTAACTTTGTAACTCTGTGCTTGCCTGATTTTGGGCCTTTTAAACTTTTTTTTTTTAACTTTTTTTAACAACTTCCAGAAAAAGTAGTCTTACTACCCCTTCCTATTTCAAGCTGTTTCCTCTGTCTTGGCAGATGGATTCTGAAGCTGGGGTTAGAGAACTGGTTCAGATTAATACTGACTGGTTTATTTCTTTGCCAGGATGATTTCCATATAGTTGAATTTCCAGATGGGGTTCACCACTTGGCTGCAGAAACAGTTCCGCTAGCTCAAGGGAATAGCAGCACAATGACCAGAATAAAGCTCTAAATTGAAGGCATTTCTGTTTAGTGGCAGCCCCGGTTAGTTGCTGTAGAAATTTATGACTTCACAAATTAACAGTTGGGTGTGTAACAGAGTCTATGCGTGTGTAACAGAGTCTATGGGTGTGTAACAGAGTCTATGTGCAAACTGCATTGGCAGATGCAGCGAAGGTGATGGCACGGCTCTTTGGGCAAGCAGCACACCATGGTTTGGGTTGGATATGTCATGCCTGTTCTGCACACAGATACCAGTGCTCTACAGCACTGAAGGTATCTCATAGATGCTCATGTATCATACATAAAAGCTTCTTCAACATGGTAATGTTTGCCTTTGTCACTGTCCTGAGTGACTACATCTTCACACTGGAGAACAGGGACCAGAACTGCCACTAGCTGCATTTTGGCACTAATTGCACAGCCACTTTGCATGCCGCTGTTGGTGAAATCTGCCAAGGACCATGGGCTCTTGACAGGAGAAACTGAAGTCATTCACAGCACTGAGTGGCATGTGCATCAGGCACTGAGTAAAGCTGCAGGAAAATTAATTAAGAAGCTGGAAACTGTCCACGATCCATGCAATGTTTTTGTGCATTATTTCAGAAGATTTATTTATTTTTTAATTCTGAATTTGCAGAAACCAGTGAATTAAGGAAGGGAGCAGGATGGAGAATTTCAGAATTCCCTCAGCCTCACTGTAATCCTTTTATTCTGGATTTAGTTGAGTTACAGGAGGAATAAACTAAACTGGCACATCACATAGGATAATCCACACAGTATACAAAAACTACTTTTATGGAGGAGGCTAAACAAAGTCAGAAGAGAGCATAGATTTCAGTGTGACATGACTGCAAGCAGACCTAGCTTATACTACCTCGTTTGCTATAAGTTTTGGCCTACAGAAATTTTCTTGCAAAAATAAATGTCACTGAAAACAATTACAGCAACTCCAGAAAATAAGCAAAGGAACAACAGAGGACACAAGTGAATTGCACATACAATTTTTCCCAGGGACACAGTAGTTCAGACTAATTTAGGCAAAATGGATGGAGCACATCCTTGATGTGAATCTTGTTTCTGGTATTAAGTCCCACCGAGCTGGACATAACTGAAATTTTCACTCAGGGAGCAGCAGGACAAATTCTTGAAGATACATGTAAGAGTTATCTCAGATCATATGGACAATGGTCAAACTAGGAGGGATAAAATAGCTTTTTCATCAATTAGTTATTTTTTTGTTTGGTTTTTTTTTGTTTTTGTTTTGTTTTGTTTTGTTTTGTTTTGTTTGTTGTGTTTGTGGGGTTTTTTTCCCCTTTTTTTTCCTTTTTTTTTCTTTTTTCAAGAAAAGTTGAATAGGAAAAAAAATTGAAAAGATAATGCTTCCAGCTTGGCTATTGCTGATTTCAAAGGAAGAAAATAACAAGTGTGACAAATGACCTGTATACTATAACATGATAGTTTTGAAAGAAATATTTCTTAAGGATGTTACTGAGTACATAGGATTCTGTGGATGTGTCTTATTTAAGCGCAACAATATAAGGTATACTGGTGTATGACAGCAGCTGAAATACTAGTCAGCGTTAGCCCCTCACAATACAGTATAAGATTTTCAGGGCCCAGCTGTTGAGTATGAAGCACACAGCTCAAGTGCTGAGATGGGTGACAGAGTTAAGAAGAAGGGGCAAAAAAAATGAAGTCATTAAAGAAAAGTGAGAGCAAGGCAGTGCGTTTTCTGACAGGAATTGGAAAGATTTTAATGAGGCAAGGAATAAAATGGTTCATCGAGAAAACTCAACACAGGGCAAACCTTTGTGGCTGCAGCTCAGCTATCAGTAAAAGGACATAGCTGTGACTATTGCCTTGAAAGGAAAAGAAACTAGACAGCAGCTCATGGGCTTATGGCACATGCTGATGCCAGGCTCCCAAGGTGTGAGAGGGTGGCAGTGAACGCAGGTGGTCAAGGGTCTTGCCTACCTTCCTCACATCATGGTCCACACCATCCTCACTGTTGCTCTTGAGGATTGACATAAAGATTCTAGAGCTTCTCAGTGGCTGCTGATGTGTAGGGGATGTAGTTATATGAAATGTAACAGCTACAGAAAGACTTTGAATTATATTGTAAAGATTATACAGATAGTGTTGCAGGGGAGATAGAGAAAAAGTTGCAAAGGTGAATGTTTAATTGTGGTTATATATTTATAACTGAATCCCTTTTCAAAGCTAACAGAATAGATATATGATATTTAGCTGTGATTCTCCAAGGCCTCCAGACCATCTTTTGTTTCCTCCTTCAATGAAGCTAGTAAGATTTTTAACTCCATTATCAATATTTTTTGCACCTTCCTATGCTCAGGGAAAGTGTCCTTGAAAGGGCAGCAGTTTCGGATTTGCTGATTGTCGTGTAGACAAGGATGTTTTCAAAATAAAGGCTTACAATCCATTTGTAAATCTTCCTGAATATATGAAAGTCTAATCAGGCTGACTTAGCCAAACTACGGCATATCTCATTTGAATTCTCTCTTCCCCCAGGCCTTGTGTACAAGAACTATGCATACATTGTATTGTAAGTAGAAAGCATGAATGATAACAATACTCAGCACTGGTGGAGTTCTGAATGTGTTTTAGTTTTAAATGCATCTGAGCATTCATCTTTTTCATATACTGGATGTAGGTGTAACAGCCCCATATAATGCCTTTTTCTGTCACTCACAATATAGTCCTGAAGCAACACAACCTTCTACTGCCCCATTTTCCCTCACTGTAAGTAGTTGACAGTATTTTCTGCAGGAAGCTACAAGTTTATTGATTTGTTAGATGAACAGTGATCCTGCAGACTCTAGTCATGGGGGTAGTTCCTCCTTACAGGAAGGGTCTTCTTGAGTAAAGATGTACTGGTTGTTTGGGCACATTTTGTGGGTCTTCTCTCCATTCAGAGAAATTGATTTTATTAAAATAATAATTTGCTGGTTATTAAGTACACTGAACTGCTGGATGGTTTTGATTTTCAGCCTTCCATAGTCTATATGTAAACAGTGACACTTCTCACATCACTGAAAACTGTTCTTCACAGCTGTCTCTCTTACAGTACCTATTTGAAATGTATTTCTTCTCAGTGACAAGCATTTGAGGAAAAACTTTTCTACACAGGTATGCAGCAAGTTTAATTTTTCTAAGCAATATGGGTAAAACAGTTCTACCACCAAGTAGCTTGTGTCATTCCACTGCTGACATCAGAAAAGTAATTTCTGTGGTCATGTCTTAGTGGAAGTAAGTCTAGTCTGTTTTGCTTGTGACAGTAACTGGTGAGTGATGTCTCCTTACTCTTATCTTGACACACAAGCCTTTTGTTGTATTTTCCCTCCCCTGTCCAGTTTGGGAGGGGAAGTGGTAGAGCAGCTTTGGTGGGCACCTGACATCCAGCCAGGGTCAACCCACCACACTTCTTGTTGTTACTGTGCTCTGTGATTGTTGCATGCAACTTGTCACTGTCTTTTTTTCCCCTTTACTAAGCATTTCTTTCTTCTAAATTCATTAACATAAGGTAGTTCCTTTATTTGGCATATTGGGTGATGGCTCAAGGAACCAAAAAACAGTCCTGAAAAAGTTAATTTAATTTACTGCTTTGTCAGACACATCACAGTGGTCGGTGTATTTTGTACTAGCGTGGCTGGGTGATGGCTGAGGTGCACATTTTATAACTCTCTTTGTGGGCTTGGGTTTTTTTTGTTTCATTAACCTGACTTTAAAAGTCAAGTTGGTTGCTCTTTGGACTGCAAACAGTCCTCCTGTTTGCCCTCCCAAAGAATGGGAAGAGATTTGACATCTCTAAAATATTTACAGGATGGGAAAACCTTGCTAAATTTAGTAAGATAACATATTTTCATTGATATCTTGGCAAGTAAAAGTCATCCAGAGTACTACTTTTCTAATTTCTTTGCTTGTTTGTCTCTCTTAGCAAGGAGACACCGCTGCAAATTCCCATTGTAGAGAAGAGATGACAGAAAGTTTGACATGCTGTCATTATGGAAAAGAATACTAATTCACACCTTGTTACTGGCAATTACTGTGCTCCTAAGAGTAACCTTTTCCTTAGCATCAGATATGTTTAAACCAGATGCAAAATAGAAGGGAGTCTATATCGTATACTCTCATAAAATGTGCTCTATCATGTTTTTTTAAAAGCAATATCATTGACTAAGTGGCTCTTTCCACTGCAGTGAACTCATTTCACAGCACCCAGGAAGGAAGCCTGAGACTGTGTCTTTGTGTGCTCAGTTTGCAGCCATTGCATTTGTGTCCTTATCTTAATAAACATGAGCTACACTATGAATAGACTTCATCTGAATTAAAGATAATTAAGATCTGAATTAGAGAATTAAGGTTGACTGCAAAATCTGTCACCTTTTCCATCCACAGCAATGAGGCTATTTGTGCTGCACGGTAGGTATGATGTGACTCCATTGCCTCTGCCCAAGAGAGGAGATGCTGATGGTAGCTGAGTAGCGTGTATAACTGATGAGTATTGGCGATGAGAAAATGATAAACTTCAGAGTTCTTTTAGGAGGAAAAAAAAAAAAAGGGGGATAAAGCATTTCTGGAAAATAACTTTTAAATAAATGTTAAAATGAGGACTCTAAGGGGATCAACATTTAAGGGGGCTACATTTAATGTCTGAATTACTTGAAACTGCAATTTGCTTTTGTCAGAATCAAATATTCCAAGAAAATTGTACTCAGAGCTATTGTACAAGATATATTTCTAAGTCCTTGTGATTCAAGTATAAAGAAAAATGTCAGGAAACATTATGATTTGTTCTCATCTTTTATTTTTTTTTTTTTCAAAATCCTAGATAATAAAGCCCTTATTTCACATCTAGAAATACTTGAAATAATAACACTCTTCAGGGGGGAAACAGACTGCACGGCAGTTAAGCTATTATTTTCACTAAACCAAATAATAGGCTTTAATAAAAAGCTTCTTCTTAGCTGTATTGTCCATTATTAACATCACTACATCAGTCCTGTGATTTTCTTAGTTCTAAAGGACTCTTGCTGCTTTTTCTTCAGGAGAGAGTGGTCATCTATACATTAGTAGCTGATGTATACGGCTGACACCCCCCAGTTGTGCCTGTCTGCAGAAATCTGTGTTTTCTGTGGCCAGCTGCTTTTTGAGACACAAGAAGGAAGAAGTCTCTTAACAGCTGATGCACTTTGGGCACCTGAGTTTGGTCGGTCATCCCTGTGTAAAATGCATGGCAACTTTAATACGCTAGCTAAAAATATTGTGCACAATGCACTTGGGATTGCAAATGCTTTGAATTTTCTGTGTATTTGTGAAGATTAAAGGATATTTTAATGCTAACCAAAGGGATCATTACTGCCGGGGGGTTGTCTGTATTGAACCAGAGCTGAAATATAGAATGGAATATTTTGAAGGCAAAACCTTTCATTTTGTTTAATGCTGCTGTCTCCACACATTCTTATAATGAGAAGGCCAAGACTTTGGGTTTTCAAGAACAGAGCCTGCTGAATTGTCTGCATCTCTGAGTTCAGCATCCTGCAGATCAGAAAACCTCCAGAGTTTGCAGTCTGAGTGCCCAATAGGTTCTTTAAACCAATATATTTAATCTTTCTAGCCAGAAGAGAACAGAACACAAGAAAAAGGCATTTTAACACAATAAAGGAGCTACATGCCTGTCTTTCTTACTCTTACCCTAAGGCCTTTGCCCTGTGGTGTGGATTACAGAAGTTTTGCTTCTTCAGATCCTACAGTAGAATCAATGCTCTTTATTCTCTATGGAATTTCTATAGGGAGATTATTTTAGTCTATCTTAATTTTTTAACTGTTGCCCTTCTTTTGGATCACTTTACCCCCAGACTGGCAAAACCAGCTGCATTGCCCTGGCTCATAGTCTGTGACAGGCTGGAGATTATTACGTGTATTTCACTGTCAGGGCTTCATCTTATTTTGGTAGTTACTGTTTGCTCCCTAGGAATTATTTTCAGCTAGATCTTTCTCCAGACCTGGCCTGGAGTGCAGTCTCAAAACTATTGTAGTGACAATAACCTCTGAAACTGATGAAAGCAATGTTGAGGAAGAATAAGCAAGAGTTAGAACAAGAGTGAATACTGATTTCTTAGTCACCATTTCCAGAAAAGAAATGGATTTAGTTGTGTCTTGAAAGCAGCATCTTCTAAGGTAAGCACAAAGATCTTTCAGTGATTCTTCACTCTGTTTAGCAGGAGGCTGATCATTTGAAGCCATTGAATAATTTGTGAGCTTTCTAGCCAGTCTGTCATTCATTAAAATAACATAAAATATACTAAACATTCTGATTACAGTATCACAATAACCAATATTTTAAAGTTAACTGTACATCCTTTGCAGCCTGTGCAAACTTCAAGGTTATTGACTGACTTGGTTCTTACTCTGTTATGTGTAGCTGAGTGCCAGTGAGAAAGGACTACTCAGAGGTTCCATTATGTTCTGATAAACACCCTGTCTCAAGGCAAGGTGTTTCTTCCAGAATGCTATTTATGACATTTTTTTCCTATAAGGAAATTGCCCGTAATAAAGTGCTGAGACATGTTATATTTTTGCAGCAAATATGAAATTTTCAAAGTCATTGGCAGTGTGCCTTATGAGTCTAAAAACATGTTTGAAAGCCACAGGGAGTTTTGTGGGGTGAACATTTTTCCTACTAATGCAAATATCACTAGTCCAAATGCAAGAAAAAATTTAATAGTTGTCAGGCTTTTCTGTGTTGTGCTGTACCATCACTGAACTACATGGCTGAAAGTAAAAAATTATTTTGTTTTCTTACAAAGTAACAGATCTCGTGTATTAAGAAAAATGGACCCAGGTCTTGGACCTAAAGTTAAGAGCAAACAAAGTGATCACTGGTTTTCAGTTGTCATCTTTGAGGCCAAAACTTTAAGTGAACAGGCTAGGGCTTGTGTCTTCATCAGTTGCTAATTGTATTGTGGCTATTCCTGCTAGCTTTTGGCTAGCTTAAGGAGTATGTTTCCAATACACAAGGTATTTTATGGGATGCTGGACAGCCATTTCACCATCTGAAATTGTGGTGGTCATTTTTCTACCTGGAAATAAGTAGTCAGATGGTCATATATGCACCAATGCAGAGATTAAGCAGTAACATAATCATGACACAAAATGTATCAAATGCTGCTTTCTTTCTATTTGTCCTGCCCTGAAAGGTTTAAAGACAAGATTTTCAGTGTAGTATTGCTGTTTTTCTGGGTACTCCTTTGATAGAAAGTATCTGCAACCTAGCTCACAGCTGAGTCCTTTGCCTGTATAGTACAGTGTATAGCTTTATGGGTTACATTATGTTGTCTCTTAACAGAGGAAAGTTATTTTCCCTTGTTTGAAAAACAAGAATTTATTTTAGAAAGCCTGGAATCTCTTACTTCATCTCCTCAGTATAACTGGACTGTAACTGCTCTTATGAAACGGGATCTTCCCTCAAACATGACAAGAATTAATTAACCAAACAAATGGAATTCCACTGGTCAAAGAATGGCTGTTTTCTTCAGCTTTTTGCACAACTGCTCTGGGAACAGAATTATTTAAGTATCCCATTTCTAAGATCCAAATTTTTTTCTATTACCACTTTTCTGTAATACTGTGTACTACTAATCATGTCACTTCACTAAAGAGAGGTTCAACTTAGTTCTTTCAGAGAGCTGGTAAGATATTTAGAGCAAATCAATCTTGTCCTCGTAGTGCTTGGGCAGAATGATTTGCTATAATGAGTACATCCCATGGCAACTCCTATACCATAGCATAAAGTAGGTGGGCTAATCTCTAAAATACAAAACACTTCCTTCAAGAAGCCACACAGAAATGTGTGAGGGAGACCCTTTTAATCTGGAATAGTGGAATGTTAAAACCTCAGGATGAAATTATAATTGTAATGTGCTGTCCCAGACATCAAGGGTTTTCTGGCTTTCAGTGGATACTACTGAAGGCCCCTGTGAAACAGCAAAGTGAGTGCTACATGGGGGATTTTAAGGCAGACTATCAGGGGTGCTTGCATATGGTGGGATATCTGTGGCTATGACATATCACCCTTTCACACTGGAGAAACTTCTTCCAAGCTTTTATGTTATTAATACCATAAAGGTGAAAAATAATTTTAAATAGTCTATTTCTTTCAGCATTCACTAAGGGGAACCACCAAAAGAGGGTTGTGTGCTAGAGTCTGCCAGACAGTCTGAATCTTCAGCTGCGAAGCACCTTCCAGAAGCCATCTAAGTTCTTCCATTTAGCCAGAAATTCTCATACAGCCCATGAATTTTCTACAGTCTCTCAACCTGTGCACTGATCAATTTTTCATTAGACTAGAACTTCAGGTGTTACATGGCTAATAGCCGCTGTTACCTGCAAAGTTAAAGCTCTAAATTCTGTGGAGCCTTAGATACAATTCTGACCATACCAGTACAAGCTTTCAAGCCCTATCCACCAGTACAAGCTTTCAAGCCCTATCCCAAAGGTATATGGGGTGCTCTGAAATCTACAGGCTCCATAGGCATAGCCAAAAGAGTCTTGTATGTGTATATTTGCCAAATAACTAGTGTTCAGCTACATACTGAAAGACTGGAAGTAGTCTTCTGCCAACAATGATTTGGAAGCCAATTGATCAATAAATGGTGCTCAGGTAAACACTTGTACCTAGTCATTTATTCCCTTCAAACATTTACAATAAGGAACATTGTAATAATTACTCGGTATCATAGCCTCCAGGAAAGAAAACAACGGGCTGACTTCATCCCTAGTGTAATCGTAGTTAAATTTGCCTTTTGCAGTTATTTAGAATGTCTTTTAGGGAATGGCAAATTGGGTCTGGCATTGAGTTTGTTCAAAGACTATATGAGGAAGCCTTTATTTCTCTCTGGCCTCTAAAGCCTCCTGAAAATTGACATGGAGTATCATGGGTGTTAAATCATTCAATCTATTTCTAAACCCATTACATCTATTTCTATAAGCTTTCCCCAATTCTTGTTAATTTCTTTGTAATTTGAGTGCAAACTGAGATCCAGAATTTAATTTCTGGATCTCTCTTTCTTTCAGCACATAATGATATTTGAAGTTATGCTGGGACATGAGTTGTAGTTTTATCAAAGCAATTTTACCTGCATCTAAACCCATGTTAACTAGAGCTTTGAAAATTATTTCTGGCAGGTCATTTACTCTTAGTCTGTCAGAACTTTGTTCAAAAATATGTTGTGATACTTTTACCTGTTTGTAAACCAAAATTGTTCAACTCCTTCCTTTTCTGAAATTAATTACAAACTGAGGGTCACTTGAAAGTTGCTTGTTTCAGTGGCATCTTTGATTGCCTTCCGTGATGTGTATTAAGAAGCCCAGGTCAGTGTTACATTATTTTTGCTCTCTTAGTAGACTGTTGAAACTTTTGTGGAAAAGTGGAGGAAAATGAGATTTCAAGGGAACAAAATTAATCCTGTTTTCAGTACACATTTCTAAAATGCTTCTGATTATTTTTTACAGCTTGCTGGTAAAAAACATTACTAGTACAACCACTCCTGGAAGGAGAATGATAGAAAAGACAGTTTGAAATTTTCATCCAAGCACATATAAATATAGATTCACTTGTAACCAATGTCAGTTATTGCTTGATAATCCTTGTCCAGGCTGATAAGACCAGCGGGCTTTCAGTCTTTTTATTTCGTTGATATACTGTAAGCCCTATTTCTTACTTTAATCAGCTAAAAGTATTACAAGGAGTATGTTACAACAAAGTATCATTTCCTCTTAGTGGGAAGTATGAAAAAAAATAAAAGCAATATGAGGCTTGGCAGGTGTATTTATTCTGAAAATCAGGATTTTGACATGGCCAATGCACATTGGGAAGAATGAACTTTTAAATACACGACAGCAAGACAGCAGTTCATTCTCAGATCAGTACAATACATGGTGTTGACTAGTGGTAGATTTTACATTGATTTCTGTATCTGATGAGTTGAATCTCTTGAGCAGCAGGTGCTTTTGTAACTCATAAAATTGTCCTCCTGACACATCTTTTTGTGCAGGTTTCCTAGTGTCTTTAGAGTGTGTTAAGGCTATCCAAACTTGGGCTGGTGTTTGAAATTCTGCTGAAGTTTTGGGGGGGGTTGATTTTTTTTGTTTAGTTTTGTTTGTTTGTTTTAATCTTAGAATCATAGAATTATAGAAAGGTTTGGGTTGGAAGGGACTTTTAAAAGTCACCTAGTCCAACGCCTCAGCAGGGAGCAGGGACAGCTGCAACTAGAGCAGGTTGTTCAGAGCCCTGGCCAACATGACCTTAAATGTTTCCAGGGATGGGGCATCGACCACTGCTCTGGGCAATCTGGGCCAGTGTTTCACCACCCTCATTGTAAATGTCTTCTTTTATCTAGTCTGCATCTCCCTCTTTTAGTTTAAGACCATTACCCCTTGTGCTATTGCAACAGGCCCTGCTGAAAAGTTTTCCCTATCTTTCTTATAGGCCCCCTTTAAGTACTGAAAGGCTGCAATAAAATGTCCCCAGAGCTTTCTCTTCTCCTGACTGAACAACCCCAGCTCTCTCAGCCTTTCCTCATAGAGTTAGAGTTCTGTGTGCTATTTTAGTCCTCATTGATAAATAAATGTGTCTATTTTTAAAAGTTTAAACTTTCTTTTAAGACTCTAGCTTTTAGATGCATAAAGACAAGAGTTGGTCTGCATCACTGAAGATATACTGAAAAGGGATTTAAAGGCAATAAAGAGCTTCATGGAGAAAGGGACATGCTTTGTGTAATTGCAGATAGAAAGGATAATTTGGTCACATTCATTGTTTTGTTAGCAAGTTCTCTATGAAGGGAAATGAAAATTGACATTAGTATGAAAAAAAAAAATTTCTAGAAAGCTATTTCTGATGTTGAAGTGCAGTGTCAAATATTGATCAACTTTGAAATACTTTCTTAAACATTTTAAATACTTTTTACCATCTGACAAAGCTAATAACTCCAATCAACACCCTTGTGCATGTTCTTTCAGTGCATCAAATATGACCCACATATCCATCAGATTGGTCATTCTGTTGTATCAGACTAAAACCTGTGAAAAGTGGTTTTAGATGTATCTCTGTTTAACTATTTCTGCCATAGTGTAGTCAAATATCCTGGCCAGCTATGGGCAGAGATACTTAACTTTTAATTTTGTGAGAAAGGAATTTAGGCTTCTGTCATTTCTTGGTCATCCAACTTTATCTGCAAAGCCCAAGCAGGGACAGGAATGAGCCATGTGAGAAACTGTCTGCATCTACAGCACCACCTGTTCATGCTGATTGGGTCAGGATGAGAAAAGTCCTTGCTTCTCTTTGAAAAAAAAAAAAAAAAGATGAAGGCCAGTCTATTTCCCTCCTTCACATGCTGGTACCATCAGAAAATACTGAGCACTTCTCATGGGGGAAATTAAGAAGGCCCATGTGTGCATGTTGCTAGCTGAGAGGTGTGCCAGGAGCAAGGAGATGTGAAAAAAACATAGACAACCCAAACTTTCTCTAGTGGGCAAAAGAAACCTGTGCCTTTGGAATATCTACATACAGAAGTTGTTTGTGGCTTGATTTATTGATTTATTTCTATTAAAATAGCTTTTGACTCCTCAAATAAGGCTTATAATTGGGGTAGGACAGTAGTAACTGTCAGAAGATGTGACAGTGTCAGTGTAACTGTATCTATAGTAGGGACAACAGCCCAGGAATTACACTGGTGGAACCACTCTTTGAACTGAAATATTGAAGCCAGTATAAAATTGACGGGTGTTGGTATAACATGATTGGTTCCATTTAACCATCTGGATTGGGGAAAGCCAGGGGTAAGCTTCACTCTAGCTTCTCCTCAGGCTGCAGTGGTTGTAGCATCCCCCAGCAGCTCTAGCACACAGGCAACATCAGCGGTTGAGGGGCAGAATGCCTGAGATTGGGTATGCCCATCAGAGGGAAATGTGTTTCCACATGAAGCTGACAGAGCTTTCTTCACCTCTCTAGGAAGAAGAACTTAAAACTAAGGGATGGAAGGGATCAAGAAGGAAGAAAGAAGTTAAATTGCAACCCTGGACTTCAGGAGGGCTCACTTTGGCCTCTTCAAAGGCCTACTTGGAGGAATCCCTTGGGCTAAGACTCTAGGAGGTAAGGGTGTCCAAGAGACCTGGTTGATATTCAAACATTACTTCACCCAAGCTCAAGACAGGTGCATTCCTCTGAGTAAAAAATCAAGTAGAGGAGGCAGGAGACCAGCATGGATGAGCCAGGATCTGCTGAAAAAAACTCAAGTGGAAGAATGAAGTTCACAGCCTGTGGAAAAAGGGACTGGTCTCTTGGGAGAATTATAGGAACACTGTCAGAGTATGTAGAGATGCAGCAATGAAGGCCAAGGCCCTCTTGGAATTAACTCTGGCAAAAGAAGTAAAGGAGAACAAGAAGGTCTTCTTCCAATACATCAATGGTAAAAGATTAAGGAAAATGTGGGGCCACTGCTGAGTGATGTGGGAGCTCTGGTGACAGAGGAAGCACAGATGGTGGAGTTACTGAAGGCCTTCTTTGCTTCACTCTTCACTGCTAAGACCAGCCCTCAGGAATGCCTGACCCTGGAAGTAAGAGTGAAAGCCTGAGGGGAGGAAGTCTCTGCGTTGGTTGATGAGGATTGGGTTAGAAATCACTTGGATAAACTGAACACACACAAATCTATGCGTCCTGATGGGCTGCACCCATGAGCACTGAGGGAGCTGGCTGATGTTGTTGTACTACCACTCTCCATCATTTCTGAAAGATCATGGAGAACAGGTGAGGTGCCTGAGGGCTGGAGGAAAGCCAGTGTCACTCAAGTCTTCAAAAAGGGCAAGAAGGAAGACCCTGGTAATTACAGACCAATCAGCCTCACCTCCATCCCTAGAAAGGTAATTGTCTTGGTCTGAGTGGAACAGAACTAATTCTGTTCAGTGATTTTACTTTTCAGTTCAGTTCTTCTCACTCCCTGCACTGTCTGAAGCCATCAGCCTGTTTTCCCAGGCAGTGGCTGCTGCTGGCAGTGATAACACCCCACAGTCAGAGTTAGTACCAAGCACTGGTTTGCAGACCAAGGCCACTGCTGGATCTTGTGTCCCACACTGGGGGTGCAGAAAGCAAAAGGCTGCACCTGCAGGGAGGAGTGGACAGGGCAGGTGACCCCAAACTGACCAACAAGGGATTCCAGCCCATATACTTCATATTTGGTATAAAGCTGAGGTATCAGCGGGGTCTTGTCTCTCTTTTTTCCCTCTTGGCCCATTTTGCCAGCTTTGCTAGGGTCCTTTTACGGTTTCTTCCTCAGAGCATCTGAGAAGGATCGTGTCTTTTCTGCCTTCGATCTTGATCTGTGTGTCCTGAATCCAGCACCAGAATCCAGCTCCTGAACACAGCTCCCGTCTGCTGCGGGGCCCAGTCTGAGACTCTCCTGGTGCCTGCTCCACAGCATTAGTGGTGATGGTGACATAATTGCCACCAGGGGGTTTGGGTTTGATACTGGTTTCGTATATATTTGTATATACTCCAGTTTTTATTATTATTATTATTTTCATTTTCATTCAAGCTGTTCTAGTTTCCTTTTCTACTGCCTGAGTCTCTCTCCCTTATTCCCTTTCTCTTCCCCTTTGGGGAGGGAGGGCAGTTAACAGAGAGCATTTGTTATAGGTCTGACCCTAAACCATGACAGTACTGGAGCATCTCATTCAGGAGATCATATCTCAGCACATGGAAGAAAAGAAGGCTATCAACAGTAGCCAACACAGGTTTACTGATCTGATAGCCTTTTGTGATGGTGTGACTGAATGGGTAGATGTAGGGAGAGCAGTGGATGTTGTCTGCCTTGACTTCAAGCAAGGCTTTTGACACTGTCTTCCATAACATACTCATGGGTAAGGTCAGGAAGTGTGGGTTAGAAGAGCAAACAATGAGATGGGTAGAGAATTGGCTGAACAATAGAGCTCAGAGGGTTGTGATCAGTGGTGCAGAGTCCATCTGGAGACCTGTAACTAGTGGTGTTCCCCAGGGGTCAGTTCTGGGTCCAGTCTTATTCAACATCTTCATCAATGACCTAGGTGAAGGGACTGAGTGTACCCTCAGTAAGTTTGCTGATGATACAAAGCTGGGAGGAGTGGTGTATACACCACAAGGCTGTGTTGCCATCCAGCGAGATCTGGACAGACTGAAGAGCTGGACAAAGGAAAAGCTAATGAAGCTCAGCAAGAATAAGTGTAGAGTTTTACACCTGGGGAGGAACACCACCATGTACCAGTACAGTTTAGGGGTAGACCTGCTGGAAAGCAGCTCCATGGAGAAGGACCTAGAGCACTGGTGGACAATTAGTTATCCATGCAACAGCAATGTGCTCTTGCAGCCGGGAAGGCCACAAGGTATCCTGAGGTTCATAAAGTGTGTCCATCAGATTGAAGGAGGTTCTCCTCCCCCTCTAATCTGCACTAGTGAGACCACATGTGGAGTATTGCGTTCAGTTCTGGTCCCCCTAGTTCAAAAGCGACTAGAGAGAGTCCAATGGAGGCTACAAAGATGATGAAGGGACTGGAACACCTCTCTGCTGAGGAAAGGCTGAGAGCCCTGGGGCTGTTTAGCCTGGAAAAGAGAAGACTGAGAGGGGATCTTACTGATGTTTACAAATATCTGAAGGGTGGGTGGCAAGCAGAATGGGCCAGTCTCTATTCAGTGGTGCCCTGTGATAGGACAAGAGGTAATGGTAGCAAGGTGAAACACAGGAAGTTCCATCTCAACATGAGGAAAAACTTCTTCACTGTGAGAGTGACAGCCTGGAACAGGCTGCCCAAAGAGGTTGTGGAGTCTCCTTCTCTAGAGACTTTCAGAACCCACCTGAATCTGTTCCTGGTGTGGCCTGCCCTGGGTGATCCCACTCTGGCAGGGGGTTTGACTCAATGATCTCCAGAGGTCCCCTCCAACACTTCACATTCTATGACTCTATGATTCTATGATGAGATGGCAGCTGTTGTTCCTCTTGTGAAGTTTCAGTAGATTGAAATGAGCAATGATTTGACAGGACCCCAAAAAAGAATAGTGGAAAGAAAAGGAATCTGTCTGACCCTTTAATCCAGTCCCTGCAATAAGATTCAAATAACTTTGTCAGGGTTTATAAGTATATATGCATATATGTATGCACAGATCTTTAGGTATGTTTGTATTTACAAATATAATTTTTCCATTGTTTGTGGTTTACCAGACATGCTGTAAAGCCTTGTAAGTTACTGTTACGGTGTACTTTATTAACAATAACAACAGCAAAAATGAGCCAATTTAAAAACTGTATTATTCAAGGGGCTTCCATGGAGCAGCAGCACTCCATTGCATATGTATGTGTTTCAGTATGGACTATAGACTATATATGTAAGATTTCTGTTACCACTGTTCTGCATGTTGGATTAATGCTAAATGCTAAAACATGAAAAGTAAAAGATGAGGGGGGATATAACAGAAGTCTGCACATTCACCCTTAAATACATAGCTTATGCTAAAATAGTATGAAATCTCTTTAAAGTGTGTAATTATTTAGCATCCACTATTTTCAAATACCGGCCCTTTTAATATTAACCTGTGATGGTGTCACTGATGCCTGAGATGGCTCTGTATACTTCTTCCTCTTGAAAGCACTGTGTATTTGTGTCCCATTTGCTGGCACTGTGGAGGGCTTCTAAAAAGACAATGGGTGTCTCTTAAAATAAAAAGTCACTGTTGTGGAAAAACAACAAAACCAATTTCTGAGAATTAAGAAGCATATCAAAACCCACATAGCTCTTGGCTTGTTTGGCACAGTCTTATATTCTTCAGAGCAGTTCAGAAGGGAGCCATTTCTTCCTTGTTTTCTAAGTCTGAGCCCCTAAAGATTGGGTAATGGACAAGAATAAAAACATTTTGATGATAAGAGGTTTACAATAGGATCATTGTCAGACTGGTATCTCGAGGGCTCTACTGGGGGCCATTGTCATGCCTGTTTCCTTTCTTCTAATGAGTGGATCCTGGTTCTCAGTGAGGTATAGTGAGACATCAGTGTAGCTACCCAAGAGCTAGCAGCAGCTCATCTTTCTTGTCAGCCTCCCTGTACTCACTGTGACAAAGTGAAAGGCTTTGGAAAAACCAGACTCATTCAGTGTAATTGAACTAAATGGATAATAGGACACTTATTAGAGCATTAAACAGAAAAATACTCTTTGCTGGCTTTTGCAAAGACTACAGCTCTTTGTCATTTTATAATAGACATTCACTTAGGAGTCTATTCTTTTTTTTGTATGCATTGGGATTTTTAAGATATCTAAGTCCCATCAATATTAATGGGAGTTGTGCAAGTAAACCCTGGGAATTCAGAAAAAAATAAAAATTGAGATCTTTTGTGTTTCTAGGAAAGAATGCATCCAAAAGCCTAGAACAATTCAGAGTCTGTTTGTGTCTATTATGGGACTATCTTAGTGGCAAAAGAGAGCTCAAATAAAAGCAAAACACATGAGGACCAATTCTACAGTCCTAACTTAGCCTAGATAGTAACTTGTCCTTCAGACAGCCTGAGTCTGTCAAGCTATCTCAGCTTTTTGTGGAGTAAAAAGGAACTCAGAATAAAGCAGTATGATCCTCCTGCTTCCCCAGTCTGAAACCTTCATAGACATTTCTTATATAGAGTTATCCTCTTGCTCATTTGCCATCGGTCAGAAAGATACTTTTCACCATGAGGAAACAGAGGTGTGTTTTAATTCAGTGTTATGATTTGAAAATACTGGTAAGACTGGTATTTTCACCTTTCCAGTTCAGCTCTCCAATAATAGTTTACAGCCTATTGGTGTCTTTTATCCTCAAAATGCTTTGCAAATATTAAACCAGATTCTCTTCTTATTTAATCAGTGCTTTGCATAACACAGAGCTAGATGTGAAGCCATTAAAGTTCACAGCACTTGTAAATTAGGTAAAACCTGTAAGACATGATTACTCATTAGCATTTATCTTATGGAGAAGTATTTCAGCTGTACATGCCCATTAATGTCAAAATTTACACACTGAGACCAACCTTGTAATAATAGAATCCCAGCTTCCAGTGTCTTTTCACCCTGTCATTTCTCTTTTTTTACAGGTGGAGAAACTGATGGGAGGAATATGGCTGTAAATTGCTTTGGTCTGGAAAGTAAGTGGAAGTTTGGAGCAGAATTAACAGTTCGGTTCCCACTGTTACACTGTTATCTTATTTCTTGTGAACCCAGCTGGCAATTAAAATCAAAGTATTGGACTGAAGATGGGAACAGGGAGAAAGGACAGGTAGTGCAGTTCTGCATTCTCTATTTATTAGAAGATAGACTAGAAGATAGATTAGAAGATAGTATTATACATAGGAAAACAGAGAGCTATATCCAGCTGAAGAGATGTCCTATCTGGCCCTCATGGTTTCCTAACTATGTTGGCACAGTGCTTTGTGCATTTGCTTTGCACGTACAAAGGAGTAGGAATGTTCCCCCTCAAGTATTTTACTGAATGGAACAGTACACACCTGTCCACAGGTAAAGGGAAGCTTCAGTCCTTTGAGGTCAGCTGTGGCTGTGCTAATGGTAAGAACAAAACTGTTTATTTTCAGGCAATGAGTTAGTTCAGGCTATAAGTTATTTACACCTGTCTAAAATAAGTCCTGGTTTTGATAGAATGAATTGCATAGGGAAGCAGCTAAAAATACACTTAATAGGCTCAATTTACCTTTATATAATCAGAAACAAACTCATCTAATGGAGAAAAGTTACATCAAAGCAGAACCAAGCTGACAGGAGGAATAAACCCATTATATTTGGGGATCCTCTACTGTATTTTCGTAATGACAGGAAGTTACCTAATAAAACTGCTCATGTATAACCGAAAATTATGCTTTAGGAAGACTTTCAGCAAGGTGGCTGTCCCTTTCAATTTACCAGATATTTGTACCAAGGTCTTTTGAATGCCTGAAATAACCCTCTCTATTTTCCTAATTGGGAACATTTTGGTTGCCTTCCACTAGATGGCAACACGGAAAGCAGTTTTGCAGGGAGCAGAAGGATGCAGCCCTTAATGTCTGTAGGAAACTTAAGTTGTTTTAGGGTTTTTATT
>JANIJG010002575.1:23559-38178 GCA_024611175.1 Megaceryle torquata
GAGAAGGGAGACGGCGAATAACGATGTCAGGGGGGGGGCGGGGGGGGGGGCGGGGCGGGAGGGGTGGGTGGTGGGGGTGAAGAAAGTCGTTGCCTTGGAGGAGCCTGCCTTAGAGCCTGCACCAAACCAAACAAGATAATCCATTTGATCCTGGTTTCATGCAGTGCCACTTTGCATGCCAAGGCCATGCTCAAACTGTATGTCCCCCTCAGGAGACTGAAGGAATATTGTGACTGCTGTGTACAGTAGACCGTAAGAATGGCCCAGTTATGTGGCAGATATAAAACCAGGTGTAGCCTTGCACAGGTTATGCTATGCAGGGCATTTGACCATAGTGCTGCAGCAGCATATACTAGATCTCTGCCTGACTTGATCATCTGTAGTACCACTGTGATCCAGAGCAGGTGTGGGCACAAGAGTTTGTTTGCCCCAAATCAGAGCACGCACCTTATTGCAGATTTCCACTAGCTGGGAGGACAGAGAATATCTGCCTGAGTAGAAAATGCTGCTAGGACTACACTCTCTTGTGAATGCTTTCTGAACACATATGAGTCAGGATAGTGAATATATACTAGGTCAGCATTTTGAGTTCTGTGACAGTGGTGGTTTTGATCTTTGGTAGAAGCCCAAAGATACGGCCTTGCTGTTTGTTTTTCTAAAACCAACTTAACTCCAAGGATGTGAATATTAGAGAGTCTTAACTGGGACAGGTCACATGTGGCAGGTAAACTTTCTGTTGCTTCTTTTAGGCAACAATTGTGCATAGAAAATTTCTTGTAATTATACCAACTTGTTAGGGTTTTATTGTTGAGGTTTTTTTCCTTATTGGACTGCAGCACAGGAAGGAAGGATCATTATATGAAAGTTATAAATTTAGAAATTGAAGTATTTCCTGGTGAGGTGACTTCCTCAAAGTCTTCCAGCCTCTCTTTTGGCGGACCTGGGAAGAAAGGATGTAAAAATCCTATGAATCCCTAAAGAGATGTGGAACTGGGGAGACCAGGTTGCGGTGTTCCAGGGGTTTTGGTGTTGAGCTTTGGCTGGAGGGAGGATTGTAGCTAATGTTAGTGGAAAAACTGCTTCCGACTTCTTTACTGGTTTTACTTGTGCAGCTCAGGATGCAAATATGCAGACACCCTAGAGCAGATTTTTTTTTTTTTTTTTTTTTAAGCCCTGTTTGTAAATAAACATCATGTTGAATTTATTCTCAACGAAGCAAAGGATGCAAATAGTAACCCCCCAAAAAATTAATCTAGGGTCATGGATGCTGTATTGTAAACAACAAATGCTGAAAAAATACTAATTTTTAATCCTTATGACCCACTTTTTCTACATTTCATGTAATATTTTAAAACAAGGCAATAAGATATAAGTCCATATATGAAAATTATACTTGCATATCAGTCTTAATTCTGATTTATGTTAACCAAATTTTGGGCATCTCATGAGGCATGACTCTCCTTTGTCTGGTGCCCTTTCTAACTGCCACAACAGAGCCAAAACTCTCCTCACTATCCCAATTTTTAGTGAGTTTGTGAATTTATTCCTTTTCCCACAATATGTATTTCTGCTCTGTACTTTCTCCATCTCTGATTATTGCTAATTCTATTGTGATTTAAGGTATGAGTCTTACTCAGCATATAATCCTCTCTATGTTCTTTTACTGTGAATTAGTACAGTATTTTGTGTGGGAATGAACATATGTAGCTATAGAGATAGAAATAGTGATCTTTAAAGCTCACAAAATGAGTGTAAGTCAGACTCTTCTACAGTTTAATTTTGAAATATTTATGAAGGACAACCTGCTGTTTTTCTTGCTGCCTCAATTATGCTGTGTGGGAATATAGTTCTACCGTGCCAGTGGTTTCTGATATATCCATTGTTTTAATGAAACTCTAGTCTGTAGCTTGTGTACAGTTGTGGATTAAGGGTGAGAAATGCTTACTGCACCATCTAATTCTGTGTGCAAGTCTGTATGTTAGAAACTTGTGGTCACAGTTAAGCTGGTTCTTGCACAAATTCTAATTCATGATTACCTTTTCACAGTGGCTGTGATTTAGCACAGCCAGCATGTGTCTTAGGATAGAAAATGGTGATGCTATGGTAGGAGAGGAACAAATCTGGACTGGTGCATGCACAAGTGAAAGAGAGCACCCACACTTCAACAGCTGTATTTTTCTCCCAGTTTACCAGGATGTCTGAGACTTGCTGCTGCTCTTGCAATCGCTTCACATACTCTTCTAGCCCACCAGTACATTGTCAGTGTCTCAAATGCCTTTGTTTACCCTAGTTTATCATTTTGAACTTGTCAACAACCAAGGACTCTGTATGGTCAAACCCTGCATTGCTTTGTACCACCTGCCACTTAAGAACATCTTTCATGTAGTTCTTATGGCAGCCTTCTCCCTACTGCAAGGATACTTCTTACAACATGAATTAATATCTAACTTTAGGAAACAAGTATGGAAAAGAAGACACAAGTTATACTTCATGTGAAAGTTAAACATGCTTATTCCTTGAAATACTGACTTTATGGAAGGGATCCTCAGCTTCCACTCAGTAACATTTTGAAAAATCAGATATTGGAATCAAGGTATTAGTTGTGGCACCTCTAGCACTTGTGTTAGCCCTAGGGACCTCAGTCCTAGTTGCAAGGCACCTAGTATACATAGTTAATACATAGTAGTAACTCAGTCCCTCTCCTTGCCCAGGTCATGAATTTCAACTCTTCAGCAGGTGTGGGTCCTCCACTTCTTGCAATTAGAAGAGAGTTCAGGGGTTTTGTTGAGTGAACTGATTCAGTGTACATTGACACTGGATAAATAAGATGGTAAACAGAAAATGTGAACAAAGGGACCATGAAGTGAGGGGGTGTTACCGCAGGATAGGGGGTTATAGCTCAGGAGACTTGATTTTCATTCCTAGCTTTCTCAATGCATCTGATGAACAACTCTGGAAGTCATCTCTCAGCTTTGTCTCAGCTGCTCTATATGCACCCACCTCTTCAGCCACTTCACAATCTGGTAATTATAGTACAAGTATGAGTTGTTAATGCTGAACACAGGCAGTGATACTGCTAAACTCTAACATAATTTTGTTCGCTTACCAGTTCATCTTGGAATTACTGGCATGGTAAATTAATTTATCCCACGACTAACTTGCAATAACTGGAACTGAAACATATAAATTGTTATTTTTTCATCTCTGGCTCACAAAGATGCTAAATACACAATGAATGTATCTACTTTTCAGATCAATATTGATCAGCAAGGACAAATCTAGGAGCTAACGTGCTCTTGTCCATTATGCAGAGACAGTAGCTGGAATGAAAACTCAGCTTTAAACAAACCAACACCCAGACAAAGTCTTGCTTTCCGTGACTAAGTCTCAACCGTGTTGCGGGAAGGAGCTGGGCAGTACTGTGTATCCCTGTCAGAAGAGTCTTCCCAGGTTGGTGTGGAGGCCAAGGAGCTCTGAGGTGCACCTCTGACTCCCATGGATGGAAGCCAAGAGAAGCACCTGCACTAATTCTTGCTAATTGCCTCTTAGCCCGCACTGGCTTGGCACAGGCTGTTCAGAAAGAACCAGCTTCAAAAGTCAGCTCCACTGGAAAAAAAAAATTCATCAGCAATTAGGAAATGGCCACCCAGACATGAAACTTGTACTCCCTCACAAACAGTAGTCATAGTTAGATCTTCCCCAACCTCTCTTCGCTTTGCATACATTCAGTCAATAGAGAGGCTAGTCAAAGCTTGCTGCTCTGACTGATTTTTCACTGCCTGTATGTTTTCCTCGCACGCAGGGGGCTGCTGTGGGAGAAACATGAATGCAATCAGTAGCTGCACAAAGTATATCAGGGAATACTGCCAGGGCAGCTAGCTTTCTCTTCACTTGTTGCAGCTCTGTGAGCAGAATCGTAATCTTCATGTACGCATGCAGAAAAAACACAGCAGCAAAACCTACAGTGATAAAATAATGCAACTCTGAAAAGCCAGAAAATTCAGAGCTAGCACTGACAATCCTGCACTCCCTGCACAGCTCGGAGCCAAACTATCTCAGCTAATGCAAAGGGATTTCAGTGATGCTAGAAGTTCAAATGCTCTTTCAACAGATACTTGCTGTTTAGAGAACCTCCACCCAAATGCTTGACTACTGATTAGTTAAGTTTGACAAGCAGCTTTCGTTCCCATTTCTGTATTGCTTTTCATCAGCCTAGTGTATATCCCTTGTGTTACTTCACTGTCGTGTTTTGATAACTTCATTTCTTTTAGCCTGCCTAGTCCCCTTGTTCTGCTTCCAAGCGCTCAGTTTCCCAAATTCCTTTTCAATCTCTTCTGCAGCACTAGAGAAATGCTTTAATTTCCATAGGACTCTGCTGCTCTGTGTTCGGTGTTATTGTGTGCACTAAAGAAACCTCTGAACAGATTCTCTGTTGGATCAAGTTGCTGAAGCTTAGGATGCTTATTCTCTGCCCAAGAGAGGGTAAAACAGAAATGGGTGGAATTTTTCAAGTCTTCTGAAAAAGTTTAGTTTGAATGGCACTCTTATGTAATATTTTTCCTAATTAGACTATGAGTCTCTCTTTTGCTTACTTCTGATGATAGTTAATAATTTTCAACATAGGCCACAATAGTGTACAGTTTGACTAGAAATGAATTGAACAATCAAACCATAGTCAGAGTTATGAAGGTAAATTGTAAAGTTTAAAGACATGATTCCTGTTTAAGTCTGGTTGTTTGAATTGAAACCTGTCTGCTGTGGTATGCAGATATCCAGATGGGCTTTGTCCGCATTTGGACATCTAAATTTTGTACAGTCTAGGCATATGGTTTGGATCTAGTCAACATCAAGAAAGCAATGTTACTAAAAGATAATGATTTGCTTAAGGTAGATGTCTAAACCAAAGTTTGCTCTGTGAGTCTGTTTTTCTCTGCTGCCCTTAGAGGATCCCCTAGGATCAGGCAAAAACAATGTTAAACCTTTACAGCCTGGGCAGAATTACTCTGCTTATGGTGCCTACAAAGCACAAGTTGCACTATTTTTCTGGAACGAGTTCCTTATTGTGCATTTCCTTTACAGCTTTGTGTGTGTGTGCGCCTCTGTTATAAACTGTGTTGCTGGGCCCTGTTTAGAGGACTGCCTTTTTCATTAGGAAGTGTAGGATGTACGAATTACTTATCTTTTTTTTTTCTAACTTCGTAGTGAAATAAAACTATGGTGTAAGGCTGTAAAACAAATAAAGATAATGCAATACTTATTTTCTTTCATCCCACTAGAAGAAAGTTATTCATAAGGTTTTGATCTAAATGCCATCCTTTCTGGGGTGGAACAAGGCAAGTCTTTTCCTATGATGCAATAATATGTAATGATGGAAAAGAATTCCCTATCCAAATGAATTTGAAAGTTAGCAAGAGTACAGTAATTCCAGTTGCTACTTACCCAGCAGTGTGATTCGATCCAAAATCAAGTTCCCAGAATAGATGAATATTTGTGGATTTACACACACGTTACAAGGGCTAGAGCGCTGCAGATAATTTGTTTCCTTCTCAAAGTGCCAAGAAACTATGAAAAAGGATAGCTTGGTGTAAAGGAAATCAAAATAACATTAATACCAGGATGGCACTAATTGTCTTCCAGGTTAAGAGGAGATATTTTAGTCAAACAATATAAAACATTTGCTGGTAACTTCAGGTTTTCATGTTTAAATTACTTCTGACAAAACAGTAAAACAGGTCTGAACTGATTAAAAGAAATTCTGTTAGGTATTTGTTCTGACTAAACCAGCTTAATTGTAATAAGCACTTCAGTAAATGTGAACTTTTGTTTATTAAATGAAAGAATTAGTAAAAATAATCTACTCTATTCATGCTGCAATCAAACTGCAAAACACAGCTTAGAGAGATCTAAACACAGAAGAGGAAAGCCAAATAGCAACCCAGAGGTAAAGGAGGGCAAGGGAAACATCTGAGTTTGAATTTTATACCCAGGGAAAAATTAAAATAACTTGTAGTAAATATGCTCATTTCTCTACTTTAACCTTGACACATCTTGCTATCACCCTCCAGTTACTGCAGCATATGAACAAGCATACTGTGTACAAGGTAGGGATTGAGCTGTGTTTACATCAGGCAGTAGTATGGAATATTAATTAGTCTGAGGATCCCCAAGCATCAGCTGAGGAGTTTACAAGCCTCCTTTACTGGAGTGAAGTGCTTGCTGAGGGAGATAATCCCCCATGGCCCATTTCCTACATTGGGTCAGAAAGCTTTCCTGAAAAAGCTTGCCAGCACCCTGTCTTTACTTTCCTTGTTCCTTTCTCCCTAGCAAGGGGATGGTTATGGAAATAGGCCAAAGCTGTTGCTGTCTTGATAGAGAAAGGTTCCTGTCCCATAGGATTGCTTGCAGCAGGCAAGGAGGTCCGTAGGCTCAAGCCAAGTGACCTGTGGCTGTGCGTGTCCCTGGGACATTGTACTGCATGTCCTCAAATCACAGACATCGTTATTCTGTTTGGCTTTAATTGCGTATGTGGGTTGATCTACTTGAGATTGATGAGGCACTTACGCCTAACAAAGAAACAGTTCAGGGGACATGCTTTCCACCTATATGCATGATAGATAAATTCTTCTCTTTTTGGAGGGGAGGTAGAGAGGAGGCTTAGAGGAAGGTTGAAGGAAGAAGAAAAATGAAGAGAGGTGCTGTGAGAAAATTCTGGGCTTACTCCTTTCTGATTATTATTGGATGCAGTTAAGACTTTGAAAGGGAAGAGCTGCTGTGTGATCAAATGAAAATAATAGACAGCAATGTAAGTTCACATATAGTTAATCTAAATTGATTTAAGCTGATGGAAAAGAAAATGATGTCTTTTAAATTTTAAATTTGTTTCATTTTATAGAGTACAAAATGTGTCCTTATTCAGAGGATGGGGGAATAGAAAGGTTTCTTTTCACACCTTTATGAATATAATCGCTGAATAACAATCAGAAGAGTAGAGTTAAATGCAGAGTTTTGGGGAAATTAAAGAACTGATAATCACCTCAAAATTGTAACTAACTTATTTGCAAGAAGAAGTCAATTAAGCACAGATTGTCAATCTAATCACAAAATAGTTGTTTTACAGGCATTTTGGGGAGGGGTAAAAAGTAAAAAAAAAAAAAAGGAAAATATCTTTACGTAAAAAGTTTTCAGAGGTAAATTCAAATTTTCCCCTTTTAATAGAGGTGTAATTTCAGGGTGGAGGAGTTACAGTCCACAAAGAAAATTATACTTGAAAACAAATTTCCTGTTGAAAACTTGCTTCAATTATTTTTATTAATAGTTATTCGCTGTTTTGATAGAAATGGCTATATTCAAAATACATAAAACGTTATCGAATTTTTTTTTTCATGTGAAAACATTAAAGGATCTTGATGTACAGAGGACTAGATAAAATCTTTTGAAAAATTATGGCCAGCTGTATTTAGTACCCTTTTAATTATGTATTTGATCCAGAATGTCATTTATTCATCCTGCTGTCCCCAGCTGATTTCTGACTGAGCAGCTCTAAAGCACACACTGGTAACTGGGTCAGCTATATTTTTGGTGTGACTTGAAAGAGAGAATAAGTTTTCCTCCCTAAGGAAAATTTGGAATGTATTTGGTTTTGGATGTGAGAAGTCGTCCAAAGTGAAGGAATCAAGCATGAAAAGACATAAAATTTATATCTTGTGGAAGAGTTTATATAGGACAAGATAAAATGGTGTTTGTATCACTACAGTTATTCTGTATGTTGACACTCTTTGCTTTGGGTGTGGAAATGTCCTCATGTTTGCAACTTCTGGGAAACTATTCCAATACGTAGGTGGTATTCAGAGAAAATTAAACCCCAAGAAACATGATGTGACAAACTACTGTTTACTGCCTTGAGAAATTCACAATCCTGTGCCCAAGATTTGTAAACTTCCACACTGGCACTTAATTTCCATCAGTGATGAGGAAGATACTTCCCCAAAACACCATTATTTCTTCTCACAATTGGCAAGAGGATAAAAAGACAATACAGTGGAGCCAAGCAGGGCTGCAGCAAGACAAACAGAAAAGCAAAAGTCAAGGACATCTTATCTCACTGTTATTTTTGATGGACCATTGATTTTTCTTTTTTTTTTTTTCGCTTTAAACCTTGTACTTTGCCTGTTGGGGAATCATATAAATTAAAAATAAGGAAATGTGTAGTGACATTAAAAAAAAAAAAAAAAAAATCCTCTTTTTTCCTCCTCCCTTATATCCACAAATGCTTTTCACTGGAGTGTGCACCTGACAACTGCCAAGTATCAGGGCCCCAGGCGTTATTTTGGGGAATATTTTTGTCAGAAGCATGAAGTTTCATAACCTGAACTGTGCACTCAAGTAAATTCTTTTTCTCACGGGGGTGAGGTGGTTGAGTACAACCTGTTTTAAGGCACATCCGAGGAGCTTGTAACTCTCTAGAGATGCAAGACTTGCCTCCAGCCCATGGGATGCTTCAGGAAGACAGTTCCCTGCTGATGACTTCAGCTGGATGCTGGTGCTGGGGTCATCCCACTCAGGCTCATCACATCCCAGGAACAGATCCTTTCTCTTTCATGATTATCTTCATCAGTTGAGGCTTATTAAGTTTATTTTCATTTGTGAGTGTTCATAAAGCCTTAGCTGACAACTTCTAGAGGTAGAAATGTTTTTTTCCTCATGCAGAAAGGGCCACTTAATTGTGAGGAGACGCTATCTGCTCCTACTGGTCCCTTGGTATTTCATAGATGGTCACTTTGGTTTCAAAATGGAGATTTGGGCACATCACTCTAAAATAGTTTGTACCTCTTTTCGTGGTTCAGCCAAATTAAACCTGAAAATGTTACAAACCCCAAATCCATATAAATTGTGAGGGAGGAGTGAAACATCCAAGTGGAGTTGACCTCAGAGTGTCTTTACTTGGAAATTTCTCACGCTGACATTTCTGCCCCCTTAAACTAGAACTTCATCTGCAGAGCAGATGAAGCATCTGTCTTGGATATTTATAAAAGTGTGACTTTTGGACAAGTATGATTAGTTGTTTAATTTTTTTATAAGTGGAAAGGCTGGATGTGAATCACTGACTGGTCTGTCCCAAGCCTGCAGGTGTTCTGGAACAGACGTGGGATGTTTTTGCTTTCTGCTGCTGAACATGACTTTGAGGGATGTCGTTGCCAGAGGAGGATGTGAAAATCCTGCCTCCTTGAATGGCTTTGCTCTGGGACCCTGTCTCAATGGCAAGACCATACTTGTGCCTCTCATGGCAGCATGGATGTGATGCCAACTGGGCAGTGAGAAACATTTCTCTTAAGTTTAACTTCTTTCACCTTCTTAGTGGGGCAGCACAGCATCTCAAGCTGGATGTGCAGCTCCTTCTCTAACATCTTACTCATCTCATAGTTGCATCCTTTGTACAGCTGTGGAGCTGCCTGGTGTTAGTTGGCGCAACCCTGAAATAGATGCCCTTGGCGGCAGCCTGGATTTTGATGGCAGAAACTGCAGTCTTTACCTCTGCAATTAGATAATGATGCTTTTACCACTCTGCATTCTTTACCACCCTGAAAAGGGTTGACAACTTGGATTTCTTCTGCAGCCTGAAGGATGAGTGTCTCTTAAGAGCACCCCTGGAATGATGCCCCTACCTTTGCAAAGAGTGCACTAATACTGATGGGGACAGAATGCAGGTTGAGTACAGGTTGAATACTTGCTGAATACACGTTTCCTAAGGGGTCACATTGGCCCTGTGGCTCTCCTTAAAAATGTCCAGAAAGTGAGGAGCTGCTATCACTAAAGAGAAAGCAACACCAGTGCCACAGTATGATGCTTTAAGACACTAGGGAAAAATAGGCCTTTATTTTCTGGCCCACCATGGACTCTGAAAGTGGCTCATTTGATTTTATTTGTCCTGATAGATACTTATAATTATAGTGAGCGCATCACTGTTCACTTCCACAACACTTTTGTGGTATTTGTTATGCTGTACAAGCTGAGTGATTGCTTGAGAAGTCTAAATCGGAAAGTTTTCAACATTTTCCAGTTGTAGTCCCCTAAATATTTTCAAGTAGCAGTGCAGCCTGTTATCTCACAGATTTAAGTGTATTGACAAGAGGCTTGCTTCACCGCGTGACCTGTCACAAACCCCTTAGAAGCTGTCCTTATTCTGTGGGGATATTTCCACCACAGGTTGAAAATTGCAGGTCTGGATCATTAATACCCTCCTAGTCAAATGAGGAGTGGTCCGCAGCAGCATACACGGGCTAGATGGCAGTGCAGCTCACTGATGTGGTGGTACCTTGCTGCTGTGGGGCAGCTCCCCCCTGCTGCATGCAGAGGATAAAGGCATCCTCCAAGCATCTTTTTTTCCTCCAGATTTTGCAGCTGCTGTGCTAGGATGAGATGTGTATCTCACTTCTTCCACAAAATCCAACTGGAGGAGAAGCAGAGAGATGAGCGTATGCATGTGCCTTCCTTGTTATCTGCCAGGTGCAGAGCCAGCCACCACCAAAATCCTTCCAGTGGCTGTGGATTTAGTACAGGCACCAAGTGAGCTCCAGGGCCCCGAGTGCCCCATTGGGGAAGAGGCTGGACACAGATGACTCAGAGTAACCCCACTGCAGCTGCTGCTGGGGGCACAAGTCACTGATGAGGTGGCTGATGGACCTACCTACAGGCACTGGTAAGGCAACACTCATTCACCCTACATGTTTCTGGGGCTTCCTGCTTCTTCTATGACACCCTTTATCATCTCACACAGCAGGGCATTTTCTGGTGTGAATATGACAGTGGTGCTTTCATTGCTGCTCTTTCTCCAGGGGCATCAGTAGAGGATTTTGTAGCTTACAAATTTTTATGAAGGAAAGGGATTGAGACGCACTTATTCCCCAAAATACTGTACTGTATGTGTGGCATACCATACTTCTAGAAACTGGGGTTATATCTCATTGACTTCAGTATGACAGATGCACATATTTCATCTAAAATCATGTTTGTGTGACCCCTAAAAGGCAACTTTCCAAAACTAGTAGCAGCAACCTATGCCTACAGCTGTGCATGGCCTTCAACTGGAGCCATCATTTATTAGCTCCCCTGAAAATAAAACCTGTCAAGACCTCACTGGTAAACTTATTCCTGACTTTTAAGAGAAAAATGGGGAGCACTGTGCTCTCAGTGATGAGATGAAAGCTTCATCAGGAATGTGAAAGATAAAGAATAATAATAATAAAAAAAAAAATCTCAGTAAGTTTTGATTTACAACATGGTCCCTTTCCCCTATACAACCTGCTCAATGGCTGCTCAATGGTTTTCTGATATTCTCTATGTGAAATCTGCATTGGTAAAGGAAATGCCACCTGTCCGGGCAAAAAAATTCCTGATAACTTGATCCAAAGCTAATTGAAATGAATCCTAGTGAATGGGAACGAGGCTTTTGAAAAGACTTAATTGGACTCTGGACAGAGCTGTAAAGGGGACAGTTATATGGGAGTTGTTTTACCTACTGTGCTTTCCTTTTAATTTTTTATTTTTTTTTATTTTTTTTTTGTCTCCAACCTGCCAGAGCCCAGTGGTGGAATTTCTGGTGCAGCCTGGTTGCCATCTCTGCTGGCAGGCAGAGAATATTTCTCAGTCTGCCTACCTAAAATCTGCACTGGCGAGTATCTCTGGATGTTTGCATGCACACATGCAAACACAGTCTGTGTTAATAAGCATGGCTGGGGTTGTAAAGTCAAAGAAAGACATAATAAAAGGCAAAATGAAGGTGGTGTAGTTCCAGTTTTATACTCAAGGACATTTTTTTGACTCCTTGATGGTAGATCTTTCAACCTTAATCATGTCTTTTTAATGCATTTATTTTAGTAGCAATTAAACCAAAGCAAAAATCCCATTGCTTGGCATTGTGTTGACACTCAGTCTGGTCATAAACAGATGAAACGTCTCAATCCACTTTTCCCGACTATTTTTCATGGGTTGTAAGCTCTTTTCAGTCCTGTACCATTCTAGAAGACAGCATCACATGCTTTTTTGTTTCTTGTTCCCAGCTCTGGGTCACAGTCTTTGTCTCTTAGCCATCTCCACCTAACTTTCATTTCCCAGCCTGTATTAGTCTTATTTTCTGCACACCTCAGTGCAGCTGCAGACTTCTGAGCTCCAGCTTCCATCTCCTGGTTCCTCAGCTAGTGTTCTCTCCTATCTGTGTTTCCAGTCATGCTGGATAAGTGTGCTCCAAGCTGCAGTTTCTAAATACCTTTCCTTAGATGTTTGCTTAAACTTAAAGGGACTGGCCTGCCTATTCTTTCCTGCATCAGGCTCAGTGAGGCTAAAGTAGTTAAAGATATAGGCTGTGAAGCCTAAAAGGAGTCTGCTGAAAGTATAACACAGCAGAAAGGGGGCAGTCCAGGAGGTTTCAGGAATGTGTGGATGACAACATCCTGTTGCAGCTGGTAAGCAAGCCTACTGGGGTAGTGTCCCGCTAGACCTACTCTTTACGAACAGGACAGGAGGTCTGGTGGAAGATGTGGTGGTTGGAGGTCATCTGGGGCACAGTGTGACCATGATATGATAGAATTTTCAATATGTGGTGAAGTTAGGAGGGCTGTCAGTAAAACCTTTACCTTGGACTTCCAGAGGGATGACTTTGGTCTACTCAGGACACTGGTTTGGAGAGTCCCTTGGGAAGCAACCCTCAAAAGCAAAGGGGCCCGAGAAGTCTGGGCTTACTTTAAGATAGAAATTATGAAGGAGCAGGAGCAGGCTGTCCCTACATGCCAAAAAATTTGCTGGTGGGGTAGAAGACCAACCTGGCTGAGCAAGGAGCTTTTGCAAGAACTTGGGAAAAGAAAAAGAGTGTATCAACTTTGGAAAAAGGGGCAGGTGAACCAGGAAGCATTTAAGGATATTACAAGGTCATGTAGGAAGAGAATTAGAGATGTGAAAGCTCAGTTAGAATTTAATCTGGCCAATTCTGTCAAGGATAAGAAAAAGTGTTTTTATAAATACATTAATATCAAAAAGAGGGCCTGGGAAAATCTCCATTCCTTACTGGATGAAGGGGGGAACGTAGTAACGGAAGAGAAGGAAAAGGCTGAGGTACTTAACACCTTCTTTGTCTCAGTCTTTAACAAAAAGACTGACTATCCTCAAGGCAACTGGGCTCCTGAGTTGGTAGGCAGGGATGGGAGCAGAATATCCCTCATGTAATCCAGGAGGAAGTAGTTAGTGACCTACCTGCTGTGCCACTTAGATCCTAACAAGTCTATGGGTCCAGATGGGATTCATCCTAGGGTGCTTAGAGAGTTGGCACAAGCTGTTCTCCATCATTTATCACCGGTCCTGTATAACTGGGGAGGTCCCAGATGACTGGAGGTTGGCCAATGTGACGCCCATCCACAAGAAGGGCCAGAAGGAGGATCCGTAAAACTACAGGCCTGTCAGCCTGACCCTGGTGCCTGGCAACGTTATGGAGCAGATCATCCTGAGTGCCATCAAGCAGCATGTACAAGACAACCAGGGGCTCAGGCCCAGCCAACATGGGTTTAGGAAAGGAAGGTCCTGCCTAACCAATTTGATCTCATTCTATGACTGGGTGACCCATCTGGTAGATGAGGGGAAGGCTGTGGATGTGGTCTACCTAGACTTCAGCAAAGCCTTTGACAAAGTCTCCCACAGCATCCTCCTGGAAAATCTGACAGCCCATGGCTTGGACAGGTGCACCCTTCACTGGGTTGAAAGCTGGCTGGATGACCGGGTGCAGAGAGTGGTTGTGAATGGTGCCGCATCCAGCTGATGTCCACTGACCAGTGGTGTCGCCCAGGGATCAGTACTGGGCCCAGTTCTATTCAACATCTTTATTGATGACCTGGATGAGGGGATTGAGTGTACCATTAGTACATTTGAGGATGACACTAAGTTGGGGGGGAGTGTCGATCTGCTGGAGGGTTGGGATATGCTGCAGAGATGGCCGAGAAAAGTAACAACAAACGTCCCTGCTTGGGCAGTTTTGGAGTCTGGGGAGATAATACGATGGGTTCTTTCTTTTGCCAGCTGTATAACAGAGATGAGAGAGAAAATTGATTTTTCATGCAAAATATTGAGTTGCTGTTCACTTGTAATTTAATTTATTATTTTTATACTTGGCACATAATTTTCTAGGGCTCTCTCCTATCTTTATAACATTGTTGGAAAACTTAATATTGAGCAGTTTGCTAGCAATATTAATTTGCTACATTATAGGCATTTCTCTTATCATCATTACTATTATTTCCAGGACATAAAATGTAACTGGTGCAAGAGCATACAGGTATTTTCAGGCCGGGAAAGCGCTGCACGCTGCTAGGACACATTGGTCATACAGATAGGTGGTATACCCACAACATCTCCAGGCTAAGGATTGTGTCACAGCTTGTGTGAAGAACTGGGTCTGGGACTGTCACGGTTCAGGGTCAGGGCAGCCTCTTAGACCTAACAGATGCTCTCTGTTAACCCCCCTCCCTCCCCAAAGGGGAAAAGGAATAAGGGAGAGAGACTTGTGATTAGAAAAGGAAACTAGAACAGCTTTAATGATAATAATAATAATAAAATAGAATATGTACAAATATATACAAA
>JANIJG010002577.1:0-11063 GCA_024611175.1 Megaceryle torquata
CCTTCTCTGGAGATTTTCAAAACCCACCTGGATGTGTTCCTGTGTGACCTGTGCTAGATTATATGATCCTGCTCTGGCAGGGGGTTTAGATTTGAAGATCTCCAAGGTCCCTTCCAACCCCTGACACCCTGTGATACCTGTGATATATGTTGGATGTAGCTTTTCAGAAAAAAAGTGCAAATAAAAAAATCCACCTTAGGCTGTATTAAATGAATGGGAGTGGTTTTGTTTTTTCCAGTTGAATTCCAGTCAGAATAGGGTCATATTCTGGTTTACTGATGCTAAGTTCTCTTATTTGAATAACGTATTTTTGCTATGAGTAACGGGATACACACCTTTCAAAACATAGCAATTTATCTCCATATTCCCCAACTATGGCCTAAAACACAATAGGTAGAAAGAGTTGACACTGAATGAAGCACACAGGCTCTATCCAGGAGCCAAAAAGACTTCGGAAGATCAGTGTAAAGGTCTTACAATATATGGCTTGCAAGATGCCTTCCAAGAAATATGCTCGTCTAGCCCACATGTGTCAGGGCTATAGTATCTTCTTTAGCTCTTCTGTGTATTCACTAGTGACACTGTACTTGAGCTCCAACATTTACCTACAAGCCCCTGAGGTGACTGGTGCTTTCTTGACAAGACTACTGTCATTCTATGTTGTAGCCTGGGACAGGATGCAACAAAACCTAAAAATTTCTAGTCTTGTGCAGATTCTTTCAAATAAATAAGATTTTTAAATTAAAGGCATAGGTTTTACATTACTGTGTTTTTTAAAATTAAACAGCAATAGTTGTGAGACCAACTTGTGTTTGGAATCTTTGGAATGGTTCAAATTTTCCAAATTAAAAGACCAAATATGAGGAATGGTTTTGTTAGAATTTATTTTTAGTCCAGGAAATAATTCCAAACCCATCTTCACTCTTCCCAGAGAAAACAGATTTTTCTCTGAAATATTGAGGAATTGCACATACAGACGTCCATGTATATGGCTGCATTTCCTCCATAAGCTCCATTGTGCTTTCTAGTCCTTCATAGACACAGATATATTATTTGTGCTAACAGTGACTTAACCTTCCAGTAACTGGCCTAGCATGTACTCTTCTATATCGGTCTGATTTCAGCAAAGTAACTGCAGGTCCTCTACATTTAGGTTACAGGGGTGTCTGTCCCTGTCTTCAGGCTGTTGAGCTGCAGCTCACTCAGCAATATCTTTTAAAGGGACAGGTTATTTTGTGGATTCTTTTTTTTTTTTTTTTTCATAGAACAGATGGACAAGGACAAGTCTGGCAATACCTTCTTTTGCCAGTTTTTAGAAATTCAATTCCAAGAGAATTTGTAGAGTTCCCAGAAAGCGACCTGTATTCATGTCATACTGATTTAATTAAGAGAAGAACTTGTCACTTTGTAGGTATAAGGAATCTTGCATGACTGCCTTTTATTAATTCTCCCTTTGTACATATTTTTATTTATTTTATTTGTTTTTAATTTCCTTGATATATCCAGGTTAATATAATATCAAACCCTCTCTTCATATCCTGACCTTTGTCTCTGACAAGGAACTTTGCCTGTTACCACACATCTGCAGGGACTGGCTTCTTGGCTTTGATTAAACACTTGACTTCTTCTTATGACCCTTTTTGAACTAAAGCTAATAAAAGTTAATTGAACCTACCTGTAGATGCAGAAGTCCATTCTTCACACCTGTAGATCCACTTTTTCCTATCCTACCTGCTCAGATTATTGTTTTCCTCAGACTGTGGAAAGGAAGGGGCAAAAAGGAATCTGATTATGTCAGGCCAGGTACAGCTTCATGTAGAGGGAATCAAAATTAAAGGCCACAGAACTAGATTAGAAGCTGTTACAGAAGTGAGGAAATTCCTTTTTCTTAGCACTGAGGATAAATTTATTTCAAAGAAAAAATCTAATAATGTTTTAATATTATTAATTTCTGGGACAGTTTTATTACATCAGAGGATAATCTAGTTTGGTTTCTGCTCAGACAGGTACAGGTAATGAACATAGTAGTAAAAGACCCACCTTTGTCTAAATACAGGTAAATCTGATCCTTCCTGGACTGATATAACCCAGCTCTTAAAAACAGTCTTGCTCAAAGTACATCAGTAGTTTGTAAGATTACTGCTATTTTTCAGCATTTAAATGATATAACCAAAAAATATAAGCAATGTCTGAGCAAATAGTAATTTCTAGATATTCTAGCTACTGATTCTCTTGAAGAATTGTTCTTCTGCTTTTCATATAATTGCACTCTTCATTTGACTGTTAGTGGGTGGATATTTCAAACAGAATCTTTTTGATTATGAGAGTTAGGTGATATATTATTTCTCATTTCCAAATAATCTCCCCATTAGTAAAAAGTGTGAGTAGTAAATGAAGAGTTTCTCCTTCAAGTGTCCGCTGTGTACATACAGCAAGTTTCCCAGGCAATGCTCACTGGTATTTGTAAACGATCTGTTCTCCATCTGAGAGCTTTAAGTACTGGAGGCAGCTGCTCATGCTTTGCCCCATTTGTAAATAGTTTTAAATATGCATGATCATCTCTGGCAGATTGCTTTGCTTACAGGATTTATGATTTTTTTTTTACTTCTCTCTTATAAAAGAATTCACCGTTGTGTCTCCTGTACCTTGCTTTCCAAATAAACAGAGAAGCAGCGCATTCTCAGAGCCAGGATTTCAGAATGAACAATCAGAAAATGCAAAATCATGGAATGTCAGTAATTCTCATGTTTAGACTGCTAATCACTTGTGCCCCAGGAGTACTTTTCCCTCCCATCCTTATTCAATATACCATATGTCAGCAATTAACAGTGACTCAAATTTACAGCTCAACATAGTTTTGCTCATGCAGTTAGTGGAGTAGGGAAGAATCAAACTTAATCCAACCACTATTTGTAAGTGCAATGCAAAGGGCAAATGGGAGTTGATTACAAAATTCTGGATGGTGAAATGTCAATGTAATAAATCATTTTAGCTTCAGGGTTCTAGGAGACAAGGAGGAGCTTAGGTTTTGGTTTTGGGGTTTTTTTTAAGTCTTTATGTTTGATAAAAACCTATAAATATATTTGAGACCCCAAAAAAACCTGACTGGAATCCCATAGTGCTGATAACATTAATATAAAGTTAAACAGATGGCCAGCAAGGCATGATCCATTTTGACCTTCATTATGCTATATTCAAGGCATAGTACACTGAGTGTGGTATACAGAAGAGAGACTCGGAGGACAACTGAGGTTAGCAGTATGCTTGTTTCTAAAGTAAAAGCCAAGTGCAGATTTCTGTAGACCCATGAGAGCAGCTCAGACCTCAGGAAAACTGGTGGATATCATCCAAGGGACAGGGCCCACCTCATTCCAGTTCAGGATTTCCTCGTGGTTTCTTAGAGTTCCCTGCAGGTTTTTCAAATGTGTGTGTGTATGGCTGTGTGTATTAAGTCATTTCTTTTGGACTGTTTAAAAGCTGAGAGATTAAGTGTCACGGTATAAATAATACTGGAAGGATTTGAAGAAGTAGTGGTAACAATGAGCACTAATGATAGGCATAGGAATTCTCAGCAGAAATCTATTATTTTATATGATTACTCAGTTTTACAGAAAGTTCAGAATTAAAATAATATGAGACATAATTATTATTCTCCCTATCCTAATTTTTTAAGCATAATTTTTACCTAATCCATATTTATTACCAAAATCATCAAAGCAAAATGTGACTCATGACCCTTGCAGACTAGATTTTTATTTTCTATGACTCTCAGAACTTCTCTTCAAACTGAGACTTTCCACTGTTGTTTGAGATGTTATATAATTGACATTCATAAGAAAAAATCTGACAAGCCAAGAAATACTGTAAATGCATTTCAAACTTATTCATGGTTGGCCAATCTACAATCTTTTACAGAAGATTATATTTCAACCTATCTGGTTATTTTGCCTTTAGGAATCAGAACCAATATAACAATTCATAATATGAACTTATTTCCAGGTCATCATCTTGGTTTCTTAGATAGCAACCTAAGAACCATCACATGGATAGCATCATGTCCATCAAGTGTTATCTCAATTTTTTTCAATTTCTCGATAAGCCACTTACAGTCTTATGTGAGAGATTTCAAACAGTTCATCCATTGTATTCTGAATTATATCTAACCTTATACTTCTATCTCCCAAATTTTCAGTAAGTATATTTCTTATGCCTGAATCCATAAGGAAAAGGAAAAAAAAAAAAAATATAGCTGTGCATGATTTAGAAGCTTTTCACAGATTATTTTTTAAATGGGATGACATCACATTCTGGATACAGTAACACTTGCAGAACTGTTCTCTGACAGAGTTAGATCACCTGCAGATACATGCCATTCTATTAAGACCTGGGTTTACATTCCAGCTCTGATCAGAGCCAATGTGTTAGCTTGCTGATTTGTTTGAACATTTGCTGACATAAGGTTTATATAAATTCAAAAGAATCATATGGATGAGACTCAGATTGCGGACAAATCTGTATGTTTGAAGGATTTCATATCACCTTAAATTATTTTGTTGTTTTTAACATTGGGAAAGAACTTCTAAGTGGTTAGTGTCCTTATATCTTCACCTTCTGACAGAATTATTGTGTGGCCTTAGGTAAATTATTTCCTGCCCTCTGTGTCTCAGAGTGATGTCTCCCTGACAATCTTACAGCTCTTCGCCATCATGTGACTAATGAAGCTATAACTTCATTAATTATCAATTTTTGTCATAATATTGGAAATAATTACACTTTCCAGAATGCTTGTATAACAGAAAGGAATAAAAAAGAAAGAAAACTTAGCTGCCTCATGGCAAAAATTGTTGGAAGATTTTGGAATTGCAATCTACAGTTTGACTGCAAGGCAATTTGTGCTCAGGTCATCTTAGATTTTTACAAGCTTGTTGGCAGAACATGTCTATCATACTTGTATGTGCAGAAACATCCTCTGCACTATATGTCCTCTGATAGTGTCTAGAAGTTTCTGTTACAGCAAAGATCCCTAACTGTTAGATGCTGCACTAAACAAAAGCTGAATGACAAGAATCTTTCCTAAAGCCCTTCCCTTCTGGTTTAAAGCACTGGGTGGATGTAAAAGAGAGGTGGGAGGTGCAAGGAGCAGATAATATAGAAAGGATGGCAGGCAGAACTGTTTAACAGACATGTAACTTCTGTCAAACCTATTTCTTGTAAGCATCATTGCAAAGGACAGTTTCAGGGAATAATTTAAGAGAACAAGGTCATTTTGTGGTTATTTGTGGGGAGCTCAAAGCATTTGCCTAAAAACTTTGTAAGCGCAGGCTGGAGCTGGCTGGCTGGAAATGGGTTTTGATGTTACTGTGGTTCGGGGATGGAGCTGAGAAGTAGGAGTAAGGTGAAGCTAAGTAAAGGTGAGTTATTTGTATTACAGAACAAGTAGAAGGGAGATCATGAGATGATGTCTGTGTGATGAGGACCATAACTAAAGTAATGGGTTAAAATGAGCTCTTTTGCTACTTTTATTTATATTATTTTGTAACCGTATTTCAGATACAGGTATTTTAAAGGAGTGAGCCATTAAGATTTACAGAATGTTTTAGTGTAAAATTGTAAGGAGAGAGCCAAGAGAAGAAAATTTCCAGGTTATTTATCAACAGCAAGATGAAAGTGCTGTCAAAAGTGATCAAGAAAGGCCAGAAGGCAGGTAGAGAGAAAGTTAAACATTTGGATTTCTTGTTAGCAGATAGCTGGGTGATTTGGAGGGATAGCTCATGTGGACACAGGGGTCAGGTCTGAAACAAAGAAACAGAGCTGTAATAGATCCTTCTCCACTCATTTCACCCATTAGAACTGGATGGTGAAAAGGAAGGTTCTTGGAATAACACATGGAAGAAATGACTAGAGCAGCTCAAGAAACACAGGGACTTATACAGATGGAGGAAATCATGAGAGGATCAGATACTTTGGGGAAGTTTATAGATATTGCTACCTACAAGTCAGTCAGTCACTAAAGAAAGAAAGAAAGGAAGGAAAACATTAATGAATTCTTCCTAGCCAAAACCAGGCTTAGATTCTTAACAAACAAACAAAACAAACAACAAGAACAAAAAATGTAATTTAGTAAATAATCAGATTGGAGATATTTTGGAGATGGAATGTCCATTCCCAAGGCATCACATAAAGGGACAGAGTGGCACAGATGAGTACTATAACTTAGAATGAGGGTGGAAAAGCAGAGGAAAGAAAATTATTAGAGGGGATGGAAACCACATAATTCCATCTGCACTCAGAGGGGAAAATGGAGCCAGTAGGAAAACACAGTGGAAGAAGAAAGAGTGAATGAGAAAAGAATGAGTAGAAGACAGACATGATTTGAGAAAACAAAATAAAACATCTAGAAATAGATTAATAAAGCAGAACTTGATAAGAAATTAATCATGTGAGATGCACAGTTAGATCAAACAATGTGAACATCCAGGAAGAACAGTCATTTCTGTGTTTTATATTTCAGCAGGGAAATGGAATAAGATTGTATTGACATTATCCTCCTTCTTCCCTCCCTTTCTCTCCCCCTGCTTTTTTCTTTACCATTTCTCCTTACCTTTTTCCATTTTCTATTGAAATTCCATTTTCTGACCAATCTTATAATGTGATTTAATGAAAATACACTTCCTTTATCATATAATCTCAGACGGGAAGAGGTAGAAGCCTAGCAGTCAATGAGCTACTGGTTTTTGAAGACAAGTGAATAGCTCAGTCCTACAGAAATTTCAACTGGAAGTTATAACTTTATCAAACAGTAAAGAGATGTATTAATATGAGAATTGTCAACAGTAATTTGATTCCTTCTTTCTGACAGTTAGTAACAAATACGAAAACATTCTAAAATACAAAATGAATTCTTTGTTTGTGAGACACTAGCAATTGCATCTCATCATGGCATCTTAACAGAAAGTCTTTCCTGCATTTCCCTCTTCCTTTGAGACTAAAGACCAGGATATGTCTTTCCACATTAGGATTTCTGATGCAGATAATTTGTCTCCTTGGGCACTTTGAACACCACCTGTTTAGGCTTAAAAAGTAAATTAAGGATTTTGAGAATGATTAGTAATTTGTTGTGTTTTCTTTTTGAACAGCAAAGTTGAGAAGTTTAACAGATGAGGTATTTGATCATTACATATTCATGGATATCTTTCAATCTTTACAACTCCCATAATCAAGAAATGATAATTCAAGGCCCATCAAAGGAACTTATTTTCAATCTAAGATGCTTCACAATTTTCTTTCTTGCGTTCCACCCCCCCCCATCTTGATGACCTCAAATGAAAGTAATCAAAAAATCACTCTTAAATTTGCTATCAAGTTGTTAACTGGGCTTTGCTATCAAGTTGTGTACAATAAATAGCCATTTTGATAAACTAGCCATTTTGATAAACTATCTCTGCTGCATGTGAACTTCGTGAGTTTCACGAAATTCAACAAATGGAAATGCCAAGTCCTGCACATGGGGAGTAATAACCCCCCACAGTAGTACAAACTGGAGACAGACAGCTGAAAAGTAGCTTTGCAGAAGAGGCCCTGGGTTCCTGGTGGAAACCAAGTTGAACATGAGCAAGGAGAATGCCCTTGCAGCAAAGAAACTTAACAGCCTTCTGGGCTGCATTTAGGAAGAGCATCACTAGCAGTTAAAGAAGGTGATCTTTCTAATCTACTCAGCAATAGTGAAACACCTTAAGTACTGGCTCCTGTTCTGGACTTCCCAATGCGAAAAGACACAGAAACACTGGAACCAGTTCAGCTAAGGTCAACAAAGATGAATACTGATTTATGAGATACTTTATTGTTTTCTATGGGAAGATTTTAACGTGGATTTCATTTGGGTAAAGAGGAAGAACATCCAGCAATGAGGCAGCTTACTGTTTTTCATAAAGGATAAATTTTTCATAAAGGATAAATTTTTGTAAGAAGTTCATTGTGAGGGTGAGGTCGGTGAATAGTGTGGCAAAGAAAACCCTTATAAATCTGTCATTAAGGGCTGTTTCTGTACCTATGCTTTGGTAAAGAAACTGTGATATCTGTGCAAAAATTGTAAAATTATGTATATGGTTAGTTTATTCCACAGAAATGTCTAAAATTGTGACCTTCTTCTCTATGCTCCTTGGAGTGATTTGTTTGGTTTTGTTTTTTTGTTTTTGTTTTGTTTTGTTTTGTTTTTATCATGGAGAGTTTACAGATTTCTTTTAAACTAAAACCTACTCCCTCAACCTCACTATTAAAAGGACCTGTGATGACTAATATATGAGTAGAGCACTTAAAACGAGTGTATGAGGAGGTCTAGAAAATAAAATACTGTTTAACTGAGGACCTGTCTCCATTTCTCACATTAAAGTTCTTCAGGTACCTATACACGCACAGAAGGAACTCAGTCTTGTCATGACTCAGTGAGTAATACATATCTTGGAAATGTTAAGATCAATAAAACAAGCACTGTTAGAGCACATGTATCAGATAAGATCACTAATAATAGAGGCAACCTTTACATCTTTAAAAAATGAATTTATGGCAATCAGTAGTTCAAGACCTGATTGAGTTTAAATTAACATCTGTAACATTGTTTTCAAAAGCTTCTCATGATCTCAAATTCTGTGATTTTGTTTTATGTATTTTGAAACCATTTATCCTACTAACCTCTGTGAAATTCTGTGGCAATCAGTTTCCAATTTAAATAGATTCATATGAAAAATGTAGTTCTTATTGTAAATGTGCTACTCAATAATTTTGTAAGGGCTGATTTCCATTTCTTCACTGTACTCTGAGAAGCAATAAATGTCCTTCTCCCTAGAATTCCTAATTTTATTAAGCAGCACCATATCCTCTTTACTGTCTTTTTAAGCCATAAAGTCCTCTTCTTTACAGTCTCATCTAATCTGGAATGTATTCCACATATCTAATAGCATTTGCTGACTTTCTCTGTCCTTCTCTAACTCCACTATAAAGCTTTTAGAAGAGGTTTGCCAAGAACTTCATGCAACATTTAAGATGTGAGCACATTGTGAATTTATGCAGCAACACAATGATGGTTTCTGTTTCATTCTCTGTGCATTTCTTAATCATTCCTACTCTTTCCCTTGCCAGCCACTAAGCATGTAGTTAATGGGAGTAGGTTTCAGAAAACAATAATTTTAGGATTTCTTTCCTGCCTTGTTATAGCTAATTTGGAGGCCAGCCCTGTACAAACAGGGCTATTTTACCCTGGTGATACCAGTTAATAAATCTGCTGATAAACACAGACTCCATTTGATGTATCAGTTCATACAGTCCAGGTTTCAGACTAGACCTGATTTCTATTTTCTCTTAATTTATACTTATTTTCTTGTGTTAAAAAAAAATCCATGAAATCCATGGATGTTTCTTTACACTTTCCTCTAGGATTCAGAGTATAACAATTGATCACTTTCCTCTTTTCCAGAGAAAGGTTGAACTCAGATTCTGCATTCCCAACAGAAAGTGCATTAAATCAGTCTCATTTTGCATGAAATTGCTAAAGGTTTTTCAGGTCCAAAGACAGTGCCTGAGAAAGAACAAGAGTGACTATGATTCCAAGACACTGAGGCGAGACACCACAGTTATGTGAGATACACAAATTAAATTAGCATTTCTGTGTTAAACAGTCATTTTGTAAAAAACCAACAATGGTAAAAAAGGATTGAGTGGAGAAGAAAGTTTTATCTGACAGTGTAAAAAGTTCCTTCTTCTCCTTCCTCCTTTCTCTTTTGACTTATTACTTTGGTCTCTCGAACTGGGTATCTACTCTCCATCTGCTATGTGGAACTTTTATTTTCCCTACCTTCAAAGTTTCTTCAAATAATACTCATATTTTTATCCTTAATTGTCTCATTCTTGCTAGTCTTAGACATTCTTGAAAAAAAAAAAAAATCACATTTTTAAAAAAGGTGGTAGTATAGTAGAAATCAAGTCTCATTAGAAGCATCCATTGTACACAATCTCATCAACCAGCTTTTATTCTGTTATTTCATTTTTATGAAGACCATGCTCATCATTACACATGGGTCAAATCTGGAAGATAGAGTGCTTCTTCTTTGATACTGTTTCACATAACATCCTTGTGGGTAAGCTCAGGAAGTGTGCGTTAGAAGAGCAGACAGTGAGATGGGTTGAGAACTGGCAAAACAACAGAGCTCAGAAGGTTGTGATCAGTGGTGCAGAGTCTGCTCCACAGAGTACAGCTGGCAACCTGTAAGTAGTGGAGTTCCCCAGGGGTAACTTCTGGGTCCAGTCTTATTCAGTGAGCTAGATGAAGGGATGGAGTGTACCCTCAATAAGTTTGCTGATGATACTAAACTGGGAGGAGTGACTGATACACCAGGAGGCTGTGCTGCCATCCAGAAAGATCTGGACAGACTGGAGAGCTGGGAAAAGCAAACCTAAGTTCAACAAGGATAAGTGTAGAGCCCTACACCTGGGGAGGAACACCACATGTAGTGGTACAGGTTAGGGGTAGACCCTCTGGAAAGCAGTTCCATGGAGAATCACCTTGGTCTGCTGGTGGACAATAAGTTATCCATGGAACAGCAATGTACCTTTGTGGCCAGGAAGGCCAATGGTATCCTGCGGTGCATAAAGAACAGTGTGGACAGCAGGTCAAGGGATGTTCTCCTCCCCCTCTACTCTGCACTGGTGGGACCACATTTGAAATATTTTGTCTGGTCTCTCCAGTTCAAGAGGGACGGGGAAATACTAGAGTCCAATGGAGAGCTACAATGATGATTAGGGGACTGGAACATCTGTCTTAGGAGGAAAGGCTGAGAGCCTTGGGGCTGTTTAGGCTGGAAAAGAGAAGACTGAGAGGAGATCTTATTAATGTTTGCAAATATCTGAAGGGTGGGTGTCAAGTAGAAGCAGACAGTCTCTTTTCAGTGGTGCCCTGTGATGGGATGAAAGGTAATGGTAGCAAGGTGAAACACAGGAAGTTCCACCTCAACATGAGGAAAAGCTTTTTCACTGTGAGAGTGACAGACACTGGAACAGGCTGACCAGTGAAT